>VOMN01057373.1:0-72304 GCA_014899125.1 Orchestia grillus | reverse complement strand
TTCAAAGTTGAATATCGTTTTTTTTGGGACACCCTGTATTTCTTGGAGCAATTGTTATCTTCAGCAATGCTCCATATTCGACCTCTTTACACTATCAGAGAATACAGTCCGTATCATGGATACTGAAAATAACATTATAGACTGATGACAGCAGAAATGCATCAACCCGTCATTACACAATAACCATACGGAAATGTGGCACAGTCAAACAACAAATTATTGGATGCCATCGCTTGCCCTTTTCAGTGGAAAGTCTAGCTACTTTCTGACCCGTAGCTTCTTAAATTTCTTTCGCCGAGTGGCACTTTAGGTGCGGTGATAGGGCGCCCTTTGCAATTGCAATGAAGACAAATTTCCGATAGCAGGCGGCCATAAAACTCTTGCAAAGTGCATTGGACGGACATTCATGGCAAGCTGCGGAGACCGCCGCTTCTCCTACGAAATTCCGGCACCGCCCTTGACGGCAATTGCCTGATGAGGGCCGGGCTGTGGCTCGAGTTCCCAGCTGGAAAACTGGTCTGGATCTGCAAATTCTAACGTGCGCACTGAGTAGCAGATGAAGCTGGGGCTTACATTTATTTGGCTCAGAGCATAAGTGTTTGTATTATTCATTATGCGTGCGACCCACGAACACGGAATGGATTTTGAGATGAAGTAACAAAGTTCCTCAATAAGCTTCTTGTAATTATGTTAATGCAGAGAATCACAACAACGGACGACAGAGAACTGTTGTAGTTAAAATTAATAATGTTCTCGGATGCATTCTGTATCATAAAAAGAGAATAAATACTAAAGATTATTCAAATATCAATATTACTGTTAGCGGGAAGGAGACCAACTCGAAATTTTTGTTCTGTTTTGGATCAAAAGACATGTCCAACAGCTATGCGAGAATTCAGAGAAACATAAAATGATGTTGTTGGTTTAACAAACTGGAGATAAGACTGGTACGTAGGTGGAAATAAAATTAACTGGCTCAGTAAAGGTGGTTAGGTTTTAATCTCCTCTTACTGCGTTGAAATTAATCAGAAATAAGAGAAAGTAAAGGCCCTGTGAAAGAAATAAAAACCTATTTAACACTTATACTACAATAGCTTATACAAGTACATTTTATCTCTTACACTTGAGAGACTTCTTCTTATTGATGTCAATCAATGTAACACAGGCGGCACGAGCACATCTTCAAATCATTCAACACTTCAGAGCTGAAAGGAATAATATAGTTATTGTTTCGTATTTATGCTGTAGTCTTTCAAATAACTGACCTTTGCATTGATGAGTAAATAGGATACTAAAATATGAGGCGCAGAAGTAACTGACCCTTGCGTTGATGAGTAAATAGGATACTAAACTATGAGGCTCAGAAGTAATTGACCCTTTTAATTTGGATACCATATTTTAATAGGACACCTAAAAATTTCGTATTCTATTTACTCATCTACACAAGGGTCATTTACTACTGGGACACCCTGTATACATGAGACTGCAGCTATTTTTTTCGAACAAAGCTAAATCCAGCCTTATCGCCAAAATAATTTTGGCTTTAAGGGGTTAACCAAGCGTCCATAACCATGCGATGCGCGATGGCAACACCCTGGAGCATAAAGGAGGAAAAACGACAACGGCTTTTGGGTAAACCTCAGCGACCATTCGCAGCGAACCTGAACCCAATTGATACGCAAAACTGTTCGTAGGAAAACACGCTGCACTGCTGCATTTTGTTTTATCATGAAGCGCACTCTTTAGACGTGTCTCACTCCCACAGTATGCAAAAATGACTACTGATGGAGTGAGTGTTTTCCGTGCTAAATGATCAAATGCCATCTCAGCTCCGAAAAGTATCAATGCCGAATTAAAAAATTACTGTGAACTGCAACACACGTTTTTCCGTATAGTGACCGCGGAATTCGATGATTCGTTTTAAGCTCTTGCCACATCTCGACCTGTGAAAGCGAATGCAACTGGTTTGCCTCTTCAATTGAAAACATCAATTCAATAGAACAATCAATTTTGGTACTTGAACGTTTTCACTCTACTCGTCTTCAGTAAAGCAGTTCTCATTTTTGTTCGCAATTTTAGGGTTGGCGTTCGGACTATCGACACATAAGCATATACGACTTACAGATTCAGGAACTTCAAGTTGCCCAATAAAAACTTTGCACGCAGTAGGGTAGAAGCCCTGTCGAAGAAAAAAGGAAACCACAGGGAGGCCTGATTTTACGACCTATAAAATTCCTGTATTTAACTGGATATCAGACCTGCATCCTGTTTCTTAACGCTAGCATACGAAGTTAGGCCAAAAATTGTTCTAACTTAACTCTATGGGATGTAAATTTCCAGAGGGCTCTGTGTAGTATTTTAGGTGGATCAATAAGGTAGAGTCTTTGTCCCAAGGGAGGCAGTGAATAAATAATACAAGAGGCTAATTCGCATCTCAGGTGAAAATTCAGAACAATTCAAGTGACTAGAGACGGGAAAATATACTTCGTTTAAATTACTCACAAAGCGTCAAATTTATGTTCCTTTATTTGTAAGTCTTTATGAATTTGAAAGACAGCTTCTACAATTCGATAAAATTTGCGGTTGCGTTTGAAAATGCTCATAAACAGCAAGCGAGAAATCTTCGCACTGAAATTCGCATACGAAAAAAGGAGAAAATTACTAAATTGTCAAAGAGCCATATTAAATAAAGAAACATTAATTTCACAATTATTTACAGGCTCTAAGCTCTTTAACGAAAATATCCTGCTCAGTGCGTGAGACGCTTCGTCGATGACGCAAGGGGAAAACGTGGCACGAACATCCTCTGTTTGGAGTTTATTCAGAAGAGGAAAATACGGTGAAAAAATTTAGATAAGCCATTAGCTACAGCACCTTAAACAATCCAAGAAACTTTCGTTTCTGTAATAATGCGATTGTATGCAACAAATGACCATACGGGGCAACGCCTTCAAATGTGGACGTGTAGAACGTGGAATCTACGAAAGAACCTTCTTCTCATATTGAATGTAGTCAAATCAATTAGTATATTTGAGAGTTTGACCACATTTAATAGAATAAAAGTTAAATTTAGAGACCAACCGCTTCAGTAGTTTGAAGGTTGAAGGCTTCAGTAGTTTGAAGTAGTACTAACGTGTGCTCTAATTTTTTAATTAATTGTAAACAAAATTAAAGGATGCGACACTTCTTTATGAGGAGAAATTATTTGAGATCATAATTTCAAAACGTAATGCTTGAATGGCTTACACTTCCAAGTGTAAGCCATTCAAGCTCCTATGGAGCCATTCAAGCTCCTATGAATTTGTCTGAAAATAGTACGGATATGTCGAATGATGAGGATTTTAATTATATTTGCGCATCATTTTCTTTCGTGCAATTCCGTGTCTTTATAATGAATTTCACACTCATCAATTCAAGAAGTCATTATTGGTCTCCCCTAATAGAAAACAATAACTAGAACACTCACAGCTTTAGCTTCAGAGTTGAACCAACCATTCATGAAGCACCGTTTTGAGATTCAGAATTAATTTTGTTTAATGTTGATATTCGGAGTTGATTTGTAGCCTCCGTTCTTGTCATTCGGTGAGCTAAGCTGCTTTGGCTCAGAGTTGAAAAAAGGGAAATTTCATCAATATTTCAACTTGAACGTCGTATGATAGGTTAGGGTTGCAAGATAAAAAGACTCTAGAGACTAAGCTTTAATTAAAGGGGACGTACGACGAAATGAACGGTTGTGCAGTTTAAATATCGCCTTGTGTAGTTATAAATTGGACACATCGGCAAACAAAATTTCTATGCGCATTTGCAAGTGTCGGGTACTGAGAAAAACTGTTGAAAATATTGAAAGTCATTTGAGAATTTTCTCTCACTTTGCTCGTTTAACAATTACTCAGATTTTATAAAATGTAATTTCGTTGAGGTGCGATCAATATTATCCATTTGTTCTTGGAAGAAAAATATGTGTAGTGTCTGTCATCACATTCAAAGAAGTATTCAGCTCCTTTTCTTCGGAAATAACATTCCGATCAAGAAATGAAAACCTAGACTCAAATTACTTCCTGAGCTGAAAACTCCGATGCCTAAAAACCTTTGAATTCGCAATTGGTTCATGGACTGCAAATGTGATGGCTAATAGGCCTGCTCAAAGCTCATTAATTCGATTCCACGATTCCAATTCTACTCGATCTGGACTCAAACACAGGGGAATTTTGAGGTTTGGGGAAAAGCTTTCGTGTTTATTCAATAACGCAACATGTGCGAACGGTGGTGATCATCGAACAGACGTAGCTGGAATGCACGAATCGTGGAAAAATCAGTCAAAATAGATTATTAATTCATGTTAAACTGAAATCTTCAGTTTTTCTTTTCGCCAAAGTTAGCATTAGTGTGAGCACACTTCAAAATTTGTTTTTGTGATAGGGAGCTTGAGTTTGTGAGCACTGCGACAGTTGAGTTCTCCGTAGACACATATACCTAGTTAATGAATTTCGAAATTATTCATAGAAAAATGTGATAGATTCATTTTTTATTAAAGACCTAAATTCCTTTTCTTTCTCAAAATCGAATTAATATGTGTATGCTTACCTTAATTATTAGTACTGTGTTTCTAATCAGCTCCAATCAACTCTAACAATTAGAGTTGAATTACTCATGCCACCAAAATAATCCATTGATACTGATCTTGTCACCATTTTTGTAAACAATTTCTTTCGTGCTAGTTTTGGTCTAAAATTCAAAATTGCTACCGACAGGGGAACACTCAAGGCTAGGAAAGGAAACACAATATTTCCAGTTTCAAGTTCATCACTTTTATAAATAAATCCACTGGATATTTCAGAAGATAAAGGTTTTTAGAATACATCGCACCTGAATTTACGACACCCAACTAGTGGTCCAGTATGAAAAAAGGGTTCAATTCTTACAGCATGTATTAAGCGTCATGAGGGAAATTACCTACCAAATCAATGAACCGACAGTCCCTTGCAAAATAAGCTTAAGAAAAAGTGGTCATCGTATTTCTCTCTTTATATCAATATGAGTTGTTGAAAAATAAGTACATAAGTAAAAGCCCTCGCTTGAGTTATTCGAGTAAGCATACGTACCAGCCTGAGGTATTTGCAAGGTGTTGATAATATTGGTATCTCCTAACATGAATCACTTCGCCACTTATATATTTTAGTTAGCAGTATAATTGCGTGTTGTTCTTTAAGTAAAACAGAATTCTATTTCATGAATAAAAGTATGTAATTTTCTCAGTTCCAGAATGAAAAAAACCTGTTAAATGCGAATAAACGTAAGGGTATTAACATTTTTCGAATCCAAAAATGGTGCATTGTCTATGGCGATAATTTGTACTAGTTTATTGCCTCTGCTACAGAGTGAATATCTAAGAAATCAAGTCCAACCCATGAAGTATTTTTTGCATATTTTTCTCTAGCATGCAAACCTGTGAGTCACTTCGATTTCCGCTGCACGCTTCACCCCAAACAGTTCGCAATACGTACGATAACCAATAAAAGGCAGGAAAGATATCAGTGTAGAATTGCACATTACTACGGGAAATTTTCGCGGTTCCACACCGTTGAAGCTTTGGGATCTTTTCAAGGTCTTGTTTAAAGATAGACGTTCTTAACCAGTCTGAAAGTTATGTTTTTTGTTGGCAGGAAATTAAATCCAGGAGCCACAGAGGGTGCCGGGACTACAGGTGACTCTCAAATAAATAATTAATAAAATCTACGCATACTCTAGTAAAATGATTCTCATTTTAAGACAAAATAGCGACAGAAGAACGCATGTTTGTTGAATTTTTGAAAACATTCTTTGGAGTCCATCAGCTCCAACTAATAAAAAAAATATTGACTTTACTAACTTTATGGAATGAAATGCCCTGGAGCCTGATAATTTGTAAAATTGTGGAAATTACTGAGTTTGTACACGACTCCGAACAGTCCCGATGTCTTCTTCAATGTTTGATGTCGGCCTGCTGGTAAAAAATTTACATTCATGATCATCTGTGTTCTTTGGAAATTACTTATTCTATTTGTACACCACGCCTTTCCCTGAGGCATTAACTCTCGAATCTCAGAAAAGCTTTTAGAATTTTTGCCATTTGATTGAATTTCAGATAAAAACTGAATGCTTGATCTGACGCAGTCTATAAAGTAGCTTTTCGAAAAAGAGTCTGCTCCACAATAATCTGTGCATACCTGATTCCGAGCGAATAGTAAATGAGCAAAAACTCAGAGGAAAGTTTCAAATGTTTTTTATTTTTATGCTACTTACTTACTGTCGAGTGGTAAAAAAATTCCCGAACTTTCGATTTCTCCGTGTACATATATCACAAGATATAATAACACGCATTAAAGTAAGAAAAATAGCAGAGAAACTTTTTGGTCTCTTACTATTCTGCCCTGTTCAAGTTAAATATAAGTATATAAGTAACTTCAGAATAAATAATCAGAATACGCATCATCAATGTTCGTTTGTCTTCTTCATTGAATTCTATTTAATTTGGTACACGGAAATTTCTTGCCCCCGCATCGATTACATTAGCGCAAATCGATAGGTTCGTTTTCCAAAACGTGTCCAAGGTTTCAGCTAAAGATGCTTTGTTTGAATCGAATTGGTATTTGCAATGAACGAAATATGCTTCAATACAGAAGTTATACATCTTCAGTAAGGCCTTTGCAAATATACTTTTCTTAATATACTTACTCATCAAATGACAAGCCTCAATTCATCAAATCCCTTAAGCATCAAATGATATCATATCTAGGAGTGAGTTTTGTATTAATGAATAATCGATTGATACAGCCTCTTCTTTTATAAATTTTACCGAGTTAGAAGAGCAGGTTCTAACGTAGTTCATAATTTCAAGCGCGAGCCTTTCGTAACCCATTCCTTTAATAAATAATAGGTGACAAGAACTTGAGTTTGGCTATTCTGCTCAGACTTTTTAAAGTCCCATGAGGAGGCCATTTATGAGCTTAACAGGAACAAATTACCTTAACGCTAACAATTTTGAGTTTTTATCAGAAGTTCAGTAAACGAAATGTTTCAGTGAAAAAAATATTCTATCCAGATCTTTGCTCTACTCTAAAATACAAAGAAAAGACATTTGCTCTGCCTAAATTTTAGAATTTCTGTAAGATACTGAGCTTTAGAACCTAAAGCAAAATATACTGAAATGTGTGAGAGTGTTTTCAGTACCATAATAATGCGAACACTATTTATTTTTTCAAACGTTGATTTAAATTTTTCGTATTTTTAAAGCTTATTTTTTAAATTGCTAAAAGCCTCAAAATTAATTTAGAACCGATGAACTGAAACTCTATTTTTTTTAAATAATTTACCAGAAAATGTTTATTTATGATAGGCAAACTATTTTGGGAAATTTCAGATGCCCTACACTTCATTCATACTTGCAAATTCTGAAATGTTCTTTGAAAACTTCCAGTTTAAAGTTGGCAGAACAAATTGAAATGGTTATAACAACACAAGTTCAGTGGACAAGTAATACTCTTTCGTCTAAACCAAGTTCGTTTTCGTTGACCAATGTTAAACCTTCAGCAACATGAGATCGATCTCCTGCCGTCGAGTTGAAATAGCTTTGATCTTTCGCGTATTTCTGAGAATTGGACGGGAAGGTAGACCAAATTACTATAAGTACCTATGTTAATAATTTCGATCTGAAATATTCGTACAAATGAATCGGTAATAAAACAGTTGAAGTTGTATAACCAATTGCTTAGAAATAAAGTGACTTTACTTACGCGTATAATTTATAATATGGTAACACACATATAAAGGTTCAGACGTGAAAAAATATTACGCATAATTCAAATGACAAAAAAAGGTGCGACAAAAATCGAAGGTAAGGCTTTCTTGTAGATTTATTCTTCACAACAAAAATACTTCAAGCGTTTTTAGCCTTTTGAACTATTTGACGGTTACACTAAATGTAAATTTCACCCGTACAATCAATTGTTGATAAACTCTACGGATAATGCACATGACATTTAACTATCGATGCAAACCAAATGAACATTGAAAATGTAGGGCAAGATAGAAAAATACGAAAATTTCTACAAAACAATCAGCTATAAATTTCTCGGCAAAGCAGCCAGTGGCAATACATTGGCTTCCACATGCGGACAAAACTCTGACTCGTGGGAATTTGAATTTATGTTCATTTGAACTGAATAGGCTGCCACTATCTCACTGCAAAACTTACATTTTTTTAAGTTCTTTATACTCTGATACGTTCATATTTCTGTCTAAGTGAGTCAACATGTATGAAAGACAAAGTAAGTTCATATCAAAGCGTAAAGTTAAAACAATGTTTGTTCAGACAAAAAATGGTTTCAACAATTTGAGGCTTTACTTCAAGCCTCTAATATGTGCTTTGTTTTCAGTGAATTTGAAGGCTGAGGAAAATGTTTTGTTGAATGCATCAAACCTGAACTCCAACGCAGTATACCGTAACGCAGACTCATTTCGATGTCACAGACATTGCAGACACAGACGATGTGCCCTTGAAGCCTTGTAGCTTATTCGGGCCCACATGTAGTATATATCCTGATCCCGGTTCTTCGTCATTCCACATTCGATTGTAAACCTGTATCTGATGTAAATTACTTGTGGTAAATAAATGCTAATATGTTAAATGTTAAATATGTCTGGAGTTTAGTTCACAGACAATGCGACTAAACTTTGTACGAAGGAGCTACTCGTATCGCGTAGGAATTTCTGGCCCGGGAAATCAATTTCCCCTTGAAAACTTCCATGCTCTTGATAAGAGTTTTTGGTGTATAGTGGGCATATTTCCTTAAATTAACAACCAAGTGACTTCAATGGATTTTATTGCGCACTTAGAAGAGATTTGGTGTAAGTGAAATGCCACAGCAGGCAGGACTACTCATTTTTTGACAGGTATTTAAAACTTATAATTGTTTCATGAATGTCTCCAGCTTGTGAATATTATGCTGAAATCAGAACTCTGATTTGCCATTTAGCATCATAATCCGTGCAGAAAATTTCAAGTTGTGCTTTTTACTTGTTACATGAAAACCTGAAATTTTGTGCTATGAAAATTTAGAAAAAGGCGCGAATAGTCAATTTAAACAAAGAATTTGTCAACTATTTCCTCAAGATTAACAAATGCTTTTAATGAGCATTAATTATAGTTAGTTGTATTTGTTTTCATTGCGCCTTTAATGCAAAGCGAATATTATTATTAGCGGCGTAGTAGAAGTTGCTTTAGTCAATAGCAGTGATAATAATCAAAGTCTATAGCTAGAATTGTGTATCCCAAGTTATTAAAAATGACAAATTCATCACAAGACTTCTTTTGCTCATGTATGAAACATAAATTTACTTTACAGTAAGGTTCAATGCACCCTACATAGGTACCACGACCCATAATTACAATATAATTACCACAGCCAATGATTGTATGGTAATATATTCACCATAGCCTATAATGTTTTTAAATTTCAAAATTTTAAATATTCTCAATAAGTGAGGAAACACAAAATGTATCTCGTCTCCAGAAAGAATATTTGATTCCCGTAGATTTTTTTCCTTTATACAGCTGCGTATTTTCAACGAACCATAATTTCGCTTGTTACGCTAAAGTACGCAATATTGTTTTCAATGGACGTGAAATTCATACTTTATTGATGAATTACATTGACTCTGGCGAACTGATGAGTAAGAATGGTCTTAGACTCACGTTAAAATTAGGTGGTAAAGTCGTGCAACAAAATATGCCTCTCTTAACATTTGATTTCCTGAATGTAGTCATGAGGAGGTAAAATTTACAGGTATGTGCCAAAAAGTGAGGCAATAACCACTATAGTACGATCGTAAGGAATGAAATGTGTAAGTAATACCACTTAATGATTTTTTCAATTAACGCAATGTTGTAGATGTGCAATAATTATTGGCACCTCAAATGAAATTCTCAACATGGTTAGGTTAAGCACAATGAAAGATTCATGATAAATAGGGTTGAACTTTAATATCTCTTGGAGGTGACCTCTCGCGTACCATTGACTTATGAGCCTCGGGATTGGTTTTTCTAGATATTCCTGAAATTTAAATTCTAATACGACTGCCTGGATGTAAGCAACTGCACATTAATCAGCTCAATAAATTCTGCCTTCGTCGCAAACATTCTCATAATTATTTCGTAGACTCATTTCAGTAACCTAGTGAGGGCGAAAGAGATCAGCGCTAATCCTTAATCTTCCACTTTGCCTGCTACGAAGCCTCCGAAATCTAACTGCGGTCAAAAAGGTCTTCCCTCTCGACTAATGGAATTTCAGCGCGGCCCCTGAATCAAGTAAATAAATTCATTAAATCGTCTTGAAGAGACTTTCTGATTAATTTTCTTAAAGTACAGTTCCATCTATACAAAGATAAACTTACTGTGAGCAACGTACAGGAGAATATTTTTTCGTAAAGCGGAGTAACTTTGTAAAGCGTAAAGTAACTTTTTACACGGCGTTATGATTAATATACTGGGGTGGTTCTCAATGAAGGGACAACGGAAGCAAAAACATCGATGAAGGGCTAATTTCACTTAGGAAATCAGGCAGAACGTTCTTTGTTGCGAACCAGATTCTTATAACGTGGGTTTCAAATTTGCATGATAATAAATATTCCTACTAAACGCAAACATAGGTTATTTAATTCATATTCAGGCTGCCCAATACTACAGGGTGTCCATAAAGTCTTTTTACCATTACAAACATTCATTACAAACGCATCTGATGGGATATTTTATTCAGATTTGTTCCATGTATTCAGCGTTTAATAAAGTTTTTACCTCATTAAACAGACTTCTTCATGCGCACCAATAGTTGCACAAAGCACATCAAGACGGTACGCGATTTCTTGCCGTGTTCGCCTCATCAATTGCGGCAATTGCATCAGTAATCCTTTGCTTTAGGTCAGTAATGCCCCGTACCTTTGTTCGATACGGGACATTACGACACAGTTCTGTAATTTTGCTGCGTCTGCATATCCGATTTTGTTTCCATAAACCATGAGACACATCACGCCTTCTCTTGAGGGTAGCAATTTATTAGGGATTTATTCAAGAGCACTTCTTTCACGAAATGGATCCCTGAAACATACAAATGCAAAATGTGATTAAAAACTTTAATAAGCAAAGAATACAGTAGAAAAATCTGAATAACATACTATGTTAATTGTATCTGTAATAAACTTTTGAAATGGTTAAGAGACTTTATGGACACCCTATACATCTTGCATGGCAGCACTGGAAGAAAAGTGGGAGTACATTCTTAGAACAAACCTACGGTGATCATTACCACATGAGTGAAATTCCCCAAATGCATAAATTTACCACAAAATGATGTCGAATATGTAATGAAATTGCGGTATTACTTTAAAGTATATTACCATTGATGTTCTTAAAAGGTTTTAAATATTTTTATCTAGAATTAGAATAATAAATACTCCCCTTTTTTAAGGTGCATCTAATTTCAGGTGAAGTTATTATTGTGATTTTTCTGGTTATAAGATAAATATTCTTTCCTTTCCGGTCATTGACTCTGAAATATACTAAAGCGAGTGAATCAATTACTAGTTCTCACAGAAAATTGTAGTTCCCTTCAATACTTTGAGCCCTAGAACAATTTGATGGTTACCGAAATATTAATATGCAGGTTAAGAAAATCAAGCATCGTGGTCAAAAATTTCATTTATAAAAATACTGCGTGGTATTATTCTTCATTTAATTTTCTCCTTTCTGTGCAAAATAGTACAGAAAAAAGGCCCCTTCGTGACTGAGGGAGCAAGGTGATAATATGTTCTACTTCATTGCATCATTTACATGCAATATTTTAACATGTTACGATGCAATATTTTAACATGATATCATGCAATATTTTAATATGTTACCATGCAATATTTCAACGACAACAAAAGAATAAACAATAAAAAAATACGGGAGTGCTTGCAAGCCATGGCAATAAAAGAGGAGTTTCCTGAAGGAAACTGGATTTCGTTATTGGTCCGACATAAGAAGCTCGGAAGGCTGGACTCTGTCAGCTGTCGTTGCTCTCTGAGAACATGATCGCATGACGTTTGACTCCGTTGGTATCGAGGAGCATTATTTTTTTCATGTTTGCGATGAATATTTCAAAATTCCATTATATTCTACGCAACATAATTTTCGTTAGCAGAAATATCTGCTAACAAAATATTTTGCGTATCGGTTTTCTTAGCGACACGAAAAATTTATACCTTCGAAAATATATATTAGTTGATTAAATTTTACTCCCTCCGGTCGGAAATAGTTGATCTATATCAATGTTGAAGTCGGTCGGAAATATTTGCTTTAAGACAATTGTAAACCTGTTAGAAAGGATGCTCGCAAAAGTACTGTTTGTGACAGAATGATGAACTTTATTCAGTAATTCAATATATTGAACTGATAATGTATAAACATCAATGAATAATATTTTTGATAAAATAAATAACAGAAAATAAACTCTACATTATAATAAAATATATAATATTGATAATATATCTACAGAAGAAACATTCGCTTCTATATTTACTCAATACGTGCTAATTTATTCTTCAATTTTTCTAAGATCTGAGCCGAATTTGAAAGAATTCCTTTTTTTCTCGGTGTACTTTCGACAGATGTTGAAGCCTGTGATTACTGCCACCGTCGGCCAAAATAATCTGTTCTATAGACTGCTGCAAAGTAAGGAAAATGTAGTTCACTCTTGATTCTGTAGTTCTTCAGAGCCATCTGTCACTGCTTCAACTAATTCACCAACGTTGCGTGATGCTTTTTGATGTTGTAGGGATTAGATTGAATTGCAATAACATTCTGGTGTGGACTGCATGGAGGATGGTTAACACTGCTCTGCTCTCCTCTCAGAATCTATCAAAAATTTTGTCTTTCGGATATATGTGAACTTTATATTAGTATCATCTGTATTTGCCATATTTTGCGGGTGATTTAAGAACTATCAAATATTACATGAACAAGGAAAAAGACAACACCATATTCACTTCTACCCTATTATTTATGAAATTTCATAATTTGTGCTCATCACACTGTGCACTGTACTATTCATCAAACAGAAGTTCGTTAAAAGATACCAAAACGCGGAGATTTTTCTCGTTGTGTAAAAATTATTTCCAACTGGAGGGAATAACTTTTTTCTGGAATCATCCCGTGTGTGATAGAAGGAAAATGTCCAGCGAAAGTTGAGCATAATGCAACACATCTGCTCTGAGTTCATTTGCAAAATTTCTGGTCATTCGATCTGTACAGAGATAGTCGAACAGGGCATTTACTTTGTGAGTAATTTCAAAATCCGGCGTTTTTTGGCATGTTGGATTAGGAAATTGACTGGCTCAACCTTTTCGTTTAAAACTGAGTCGAAGTCTCTGAAAACTGGACTTACGTTTTTTTCCTCATTAAGCAAAACTGGAGTGCAAACAGTATCGAAGGTCATGGAGTAGGAGTGAAATTTATATTGACATCCCCATGGTAGATACGACATGATTAAGCGGTTGATTGTGTGAGATTGGAATTCTGTAGCGAAGCAAGACATTTGTATACAGTTGTGATACTCAGGGATATAACAAAGCCCAACTGGGTAAATCAAATAAATGAAATGAATTGTAGAAACAACTAGACAACTCGTGACCTCTTAATTTACTTTTAATCGCTCATTTTAACAGTTGACCAGTTGAACTCGATAAAAACAAAAACCTGACACGAATGTACTTTTTATTTCGTACTATTTTTCGGTACGTAAGCATAATTAAAATTCCATGCATTCTAAGTAAGCTAGCAATATTAGGAGTCCTTGAAGGCAAATGAAAATAAACAGTTGAAACTTGACTTTTATCACTTCTGCGATATCAGCCTTCATTTTGTCACCGAATATATCACCCCGGGAACATAAAGAAAGAAAGAAACAAGCAAACTAGCATTTCAGACTTCTAATGGAACTTATTTTCCTACCTGAAAACTCCCAAAAAGCCACCTGTAGGTCGCAAACTCCATCTCATGAACTACTGATCAAGATACGCATCCACGTAAATAGATTATTCGAGACCTGCGGCACAGCGCGAGGAGCGGCTCCGTCGTGGACAGCCCGATATTCAAATGTCGCTGCAGTACAGGTCATTTTTGTAGAGAGCTATCGGAGGAAACTGTGTCAATTTAGGATTCATTCTGGGAATAATACGGGATTAGAACAATAATCGTTTTAGCTACAAGCACGTTCGGTTATGTTCAACGGCCAGAGGTCAACATTAATTGACGTAAGAAATGAAAAGATCGACTATATGTACGTAGTGTGATGCAATGTTTTTTTCTAAGCCGTATTCGGTTGATGGTTCTTAATTCACAATGTTTGCAAATGTACATGAATTCTGTTGCTGCAGAGCAAAATTTTTCAGGAGACTTAATTCAGTTTTTAGGAAAATATTTGTATGCCAATTTAATTTACAATGAAAGCGGGGCCAAAGTCTACAAATCTATTCTGCACGCGTGCGTTTTCTCATTAGATTTCAACTGTAAGCTATGAGACCTAAAACTAAATAACTAACCATTTGCTTAACTTTCATTACAGCCCCTGTTACAGTACGGGGCATCATTCGGTAACGAATAATCAGAAAGGAAAATTAAACTTATGAAATTAAATATTCCTCGAACGATAAAACAAGCTGCTCTTTAGATTGTACCTAAGAGTTTACCTCCTCATCTGAACGTTGAAAGTCAGCCTGGAGTTGCTGACAGGTAATTAGTACTTGCTAGGGCCAATTTTCAATGACATGGCAGAAAAAATTAATTTCAAAACTTGTTCGAGACATTTACGTGAGAAAAATTAAAGGTTTTAGGGAATCAAAGCTCAAGAAACACTTTCTAAACACGAAGCAATTTCCGCTTGCAGAAATGCACCCGTTATGTTTCAAGCAGCTTTCCAGGCACCGACGGCAGATTTTGGATAATTTTTATCAAGCTTTCTGGATCTAACATTGAGAACCGAATATGCAGCAACGTGGGAACTGTAGACATGAAGTATGATACTAAGTTGCACGAACTCTGAATACGGTTTTAAGGCTAGGGTAAAAAATTCATATGAATGGAAAATGAGGAATAAAATGCGCTTGCAGTAATCTGTGCAGAGTTAAAATTGTGTTATAACATTATATCGCTGATAAACTTTGAATTTTAATAAGCAGTAAGGAAGTTTTGAGCGTTGAAGTTTTATACATATTCATACATAGCTTATCGTGATTATTATTACCGTTTATTACATATTATGTAATAACATCGTGTAGCAGTCATTTTCAGTGAAATGAAATATCTGAATGGCATATCATACTAAATGCAAGAGTGTAACGTTTTCCCAAAAATACAGGAAATTGGAATCGCTAAACTCAATTTTTTCCTGCTACGTGCGACTATGAACTTCGCAAAAAAAATTAAATACAATTACCGAACGACAACAATTCAAAATTGTCCGAAAGAAACAGTTTCACAACGCTTTTACAAAGCAACGAGCTGCCTTGCCGTTAATCACCACAAATTTTTCACTAAGGTTTTGTTGCTGACTTTTCTATCGCATATACTTTTCTAAAATCCAAAGTAATTTAATTGAAGGCGAAGGTGACAAGTGACAGCCCAAACTTCTTACCCGAAGTAGCTGCAGCTTGGAGGTAATGCCACAAAAAATGATACCATAAATAAATCCAAATTATCAGAACCGCATGCCAGCAGTGTTCCATGACCCAAGAACTGCTGCAGCGGAGACCTGACTCCGCCACCTGACTCGGGGTGAGGGTCAGCGCGTCCTTCTCTTTCACGGGGTCCCAGGTCTAAAATGATCCTGCAAACTGTGTTTATCCACAAGTAGTCGATAATAATGGATGTAATTCAAGAAGAAAAACTCTCACTGAGCGAGACGGTAAGCATGGGAACATAACTGGAATGTCGGTAGAAAGAATGGGTTAAAACAGTTCAAACTTAGTAGCTCGAGATGCTAATTAAATAATGGATTATCTAAGCAGAGGTAAAAGATACACTGCAAACTTATGCGCAATCTAACTCGAGAAGATATTGGGCTGAGCCGAATTCAACTGAGCAAAAAAAAAAAACACTGTACCAGTAATCACTATAGTTATTTGCTTACATTCGCACAATTAATTTTCTTTCACTCTCTCGATTTGGTGTAGGAATTCCTTAGTGCCAGCCCACGTCGAGTTAGAAGTACGAGACGACAGTTTAAGTTAGCAATGTCAGCTACGTATTTAGATTAGCAGGGTCCTGGAATTGTTACTAGGCTGTGGACAAAATCGCTCGCTAAATGTTCAGGAGGCGAGCAAAAATAATAACCGTCAGATAATTCTGCCTCGAGTCAATAGGCCGCTAGAAACTTTCTAGATGTTGATGAAGTAAGCTGGCAAGAAGTGTGCAGACATTTTTTACAGAAGTGTCCACAGGTTCGAACAAACGGATGAAACACAGATTGGGATACGCGAATAGCACTGATGAATTTTCTGTCACAAGGTGTGCCAAGTTGTTCTAGAAATTAAAGGAAAATGATGACTTCAGAGACCATGATCTAGATTCGAATTGCGTCCCTGAAATGTTACGTGATGAGGCGTACGTTAAAATTTGTTTTTCTGTTTTTCAACGACGTGTGTGCATGCCAACTGTGCGAGTGTGTACGAGAATGGTATTTCCGCGTAAGTATGTTCTTATTATACTCAATATTTTGGTGAAAAGTTTCGCTTTCGGACACACACCTACAACCTTTCATTGAATTTTTTCTTGAGGGCTGATCAAAGCTACACAAAGCGATCTGCGAACGTGTTTTTTACTGAGAGAGACTGAACAAAAACGACAATAATTATTTAATGCTAGCAAAGTTACCACAAATGAAATTGAAAGGTTCCAATTGGAGTTTTTGACTTAAAAAAAGTGAATTATATCTGTGGAATACATCGAAGGTTTTTTGTTTGCCAAATTTATGGGAAAATTTTCTTGGGAAACAACATAATCTGTGTACCTAAGGAATCCATGCATTTCAGTCAATATTGGGATCTGCTTAGAGATCTACGTTGTAATTTATCAGGAACCTTCTTTAATTTATTCTGAACTCTTCAGTATACTTTTCTGAATATTAATTAGGCGATATTCACAAATTCTTCACTTGCGCTATTGTAGAATGAGGTAAGCACAAATCCACTTTTACGTATAAGATGCGTTTACTTTACCAAAAACCACCATTTCTTCAATAAGTTGTTTTTCTCATACCCGAAAACAACTTATTCTCTCGCATCGCAGAATTATGCAAAATGGCCAATCATCTCCAAAAGTTATTCTAAGCCCTCCCTGCTCCCAGCATTTCTGGGAAGGAGCCTTAGCAGATCCTCCAGGTGGCCAAGTTAACTCATTCAGCTGAAGTTGGAGCCGTGACTTCACGGTGCGGCATATCCTTGGCCGACTTAGAGGGTGTAGGTCCAACGAAACCATCTTCTCAACCCCCGAAGACTTTTTTAGATAAAACCGTATTTTTCTTGTGAATTAATTTACAAGAATGAGTTCATCCTGAATACAATTGTATTTTGGAATGTACCACCCCCCGAAAAACCTGACGTTTAAAAGATGAATCATTGCAACATTAGACCTCCTCATTTGGCAGAAATATTCGTAAGCAGCTGTTCTCCCGCCATAATAATTAGCTGCCTTGTTGGTGTAAAATTAGGCAGCAATAGTTTTATGTATGTACCTTCATTTTGTAATACCTGAAAGTTTATATCACACTCGGAAAATGATTGGTTACTAGCAGGACCTGTGAAAATTTCACAGAAATTTAGATAAACAAACTTTTGATAAGCCAGCCCGTGAGAAGTGGTCCTCTCAAGTGTTGGACAGAGGTTAAAGGTTCAGGGCAGAGATAGTCTGGTCTTGGAAGCAATTTACTTCTTGATGATGCGAGGAGTCTGAACTCTGTTAGGGAAACTGAAAATGGGGCTTTTTATAACAAAACCTGCAACCCGTATACAGGATACTTCACTCCAGACCTGAAATTTCACTTGCAAAGTGGTGAAGCGTGACGGAACGGTAGATAGGTAGGTAGGTACAAGCTTATTAATATATAAATTCTTCTCACTGCTGCTCATCTTCCGATCACTTGGCTTTATATCTATCTTTTAACTGAACGCGTCTTTTTTATCTAATTAGAGCCGAAGCCAATTTATGGGATGCTTGAATATCCAATTTTCAAATACGTTGGTGCTTAAATACCACTTGTACTTATTAAGTTAAATACCACTCGTATTTAAATACAATGGTACCTCAGCACTACAATTTTCAAATAGAATGGCACTTAAATACCATTCACGAAACTAATGTGGAAGCTCTAGTAAAGCACTTTTCATAAATGATATGAACCGGAAGAAAAGTTTTTCAAAGAATGAGGACGAGTACTGCCATCATCTGAATATGATTTGTTATTCTAAGAGTAATTTTATGTGACACATAAATTGTTCCTAAATGAAACCAAAATTAAGTCCCTGCTCCTCTCAACCAGGTGGTAGCAGCACTATAAAAACGCCGCTACTTTAGTTCAAATGAGCTACAAATACAGTTCTTAAAATAAAAATTTCTTTCAGAAGGTTAAGGTTAATGAAAGACTTTGAGTGTGAATGGTTTCCTCACAACATGCAAATTATTAAAATGAGCAAATATTCGGTAAAATTAATTTTTTTTAGCAATATCCTCATGAAAATTCACCCTAAGTTGTGTTCTGACGTCAACTTCGATTACCGAAAGTAATCTGAGCACTTAGTAGTGGAATACATTGCGCTTGTGATGCTAGTTTATACGGGCTTATTTGTGTCAATTAAAATGTTAAAAACGTATGACATTTCACTCTAATTCAATCCTGATAGCATTGCTATCGATATTTTCGTTCCATCATTTTTACAGGTTTCTTTAGGTAATCATATGACCTTTAGGTTATCATGAAAGCTTCTGGTAATCATATAAGCGTTATTAACCATGTAAGTTATAGGTAATCACGTAAGCTTTAGGTACTCATGTAAGTTTTGGTAGCATGTAAGCTTTTAGCTAATTATGCAGGCATGGGAAAATATGTAAACTTTAGGCAATCATGTAATCATGTATTGCTAATCTACGGAAAGTTTCTACGGCAGAATGCAGTGAAACTTGAGCTTGTTCACGTCAGTCGGGAGGGCATGTACAAGTTTCAATTGCGTGATTTCCACCCATTATTGAAAAGTTTATAGCAATTTGTGGATGCCCACATGAAGGAATGTGTAATTCTAAAATTTGCGTACGTATGCGTTGCAAATCATCACTGCTTGTGACAGGGGTAATATTTATCTCGGTTTTAATTTTATTTGTACATTATAATTTTATCAATTATCATAGTTTTAGAATTTTAATGGACGTGAATGAGTTAGGGTCAACCTTGTGCAACGATCGGGTAAAAAATTTAGGCTTGACTTCGGAGGTATAATTTGCAATTTGAGTTGAATACGAAAGCAATGAACTTATAGAGAAACTCTTTTAATTAAGTCGTGTGGAAAATTAAATGATGAATTTGCCCTAAGCAAGTCATTCTTGTTGAAATGCTTTCATACATATACGAAGAAAGAATTAAGACAATTTCAGCACTCATTTCGTGAGTTCCTTTTCATAGTGAGAAGGTTTGCACAGTCTTGTTTATGCTGAAAAGCTTTATTTATAATGACCTACAGTACGGCATCGAATATTTTTCCAAATGCTTGATATGACTAGGCTTACTGCAGTTACCAAACTCCGGTTTACGCTAATTCTCAGAAGGGCCTCGAAACAAACCTGCTGAGCAAACTCTCAGCCATCGAGTCCCCCAACATAATAACTACTCGAAGCCTCTGGTGACTTCCCGCACTTGGGAATGGGAACGTAAAGCTGCTCCAATTCAATTTATGACGAGTGCTTCTGAGCTTACATAAAGTCCAGTAGTTGGTATAAACTCGGCCGCAATTGCTCCTAAAGTTTCACCACATTGGCCCTCGAACTTCACGAAGTGCTCGATAGTACCAAGGGTCTCACAATAAACTCAGCTATGTGATTGGAAGCGGAGACCACACCCAGGCTGATGTCGGTTGATGACGACCCTAGCTGAAATTTCAGAAGGTTGTTGGTATATATTCAATGCCCTTTGGCTGTGCAAAAACGAGCAATGAATACGATCCATGGATACTAGAATGATGGGATAAAATAAGAGATCTAAGCCCATTACTGGAATTGTGAAGATGAAAGTAGATTGGGATTTCAATCGACATCAGGGGCGGTACGGTCATTATTTTGGGAAAATCATAATCAATCTTCGGCCAATTTTAATTCGAGACTTCATCAACCGTAACTAGACTATTTTCCGAGTCTCACATGAGATTTTTTACTACAAGGTATTTAGTGTATGCAAGAAATATTATTTTATGTTCTATGACATACATTATTACTACAGTGACCGTGGGTCAAGCTTCGATACTAATATTGATTGCCGCTGTGTGCTGAAAAAAATCGGACAACCTAACCCACAGTCTTTAGTCATCGAGACAAAAATATGTTTCCAAAAGTAGTCGAGACCCACATCGTCTTCTTCCTAATAGTTGTGATGCGACATCTTATTGGCATTATTATCAGTACTTACCAAACCTGTACCCGCAGAAACTAATGCTACTAACTAAAGCTTCCTATTCAAAAACGACGGAATTTGTGCATTGGTCTTGTATTGTTTGTTAGAAGAACTTTTGCCTGGAGAATTTCATAATTTTAGTTCACAAGTTCTGAGCCAAGAAATTGAGACTTGCTCCTCGCTATAGAAGTATGCTCGTTTTAGAAATATCTATTCATTTCTACCCAGCTGTGAGCAAAAACGGTTGGAGAAATACTCCATAAGACATGTTAAGCCACATACATGTGTATGCTTTGGGCTTTCTGAACCATTAAAAGTCGTACAAAAATAAATTGCGCTGAATTTCACGTTCTCTCAGCATACTTTTTAAATTTGTGTCAAGTACTGATGCCTATTAATGCAGTAAAATCAATGATAACTGAATTACAAATTCGAAATATAAATCTATTAGAGCAACGATCATAAATCAAGTTATTGTTATCACAAATTAAGTTCAATATACCTAGTGAAACGCTAAAACAAAATTTGGACTGTACGATCTGGTAGTATCAGTTAGTTTGGTAAATCGTTTTAACATGGTCTGCGAGAGGCATCGTTCTAGCTTCTAATGTACAACGTGTGAGGAAAAACCTAGTTCAACAGAATTCTTGAGTAGCTATGGCAACGTTGAGCGGCACAAGGACCCGCTTAATTCAAACTTCTTTGACTCTGCATTGGAAGAAGACTCTGATATGAGCCCTGGCGTCATTGTGCGTTCTTGCTCTAAGCTCAAGCAGAATTATTAATGGTCGGTGCCGGAACGAATGACGATTCCTGCGCAATATGTTAGCTTGACAAACGACCGACGCTTGAGACAGGTGGCTACCAGCTCATGACGCCGTCGAGTTATATTCTGCCATCAAATTTCAAAGTTTCGTAGCCTGCGCTCGAATTCCTGCCAATAAGAAGAAGTTAGTAACATGAAATGAAGCTGTTCCTGTACCAGAAAGGTAAATATGGTCCTCGATATATGTCGTACTTGTTTTTTTAATACTGTGTTCGAAAAGTTTCAGTTCCAGCCATTTGTCGTGGGTACCCGTGAAAATTCAACTCTGCAGTTAATCAGAGAGAAGCTATATATGGTATATACGGAATAAATTTCAAATTAGGTTAACACGCTGGAAATAATAACTCTAAAAGTTTTTACTCATAACGATGGACTCTGTTCACGGAACGCCGAATTTTCATCCGACGGATCAGAACAATAATTCATAAAAGAAATATAATCTGTGAGTCTGACCAGAAAATAAAGTCATGTTCGAGTATCACACTAACCTTGAAAAGTCAAACTGACTGGTCGCAAAACTTTAAAATCAGGTGTAACTTGTCTGGATTCACATTGTTATTCGAGAGTAACTTGAGCAATTATGAACTTACAATCAAGGAACCGCAGCAACTGTTGGAAGAATTGATGAATTTACCAATCACTCTAAGTTTGAATACCAAAACACATAGCAGTGACATAATGATCACCAAATGGTCTTTATGCGACACCTCAGTGACAGAATGATCACAAATGGTTATTATACAGCATCTCAATGATGAAATGATCACAAAATGGTCTTTAGGCGACATCGCAGTGGATGACATTATGATATTATGATACCGTAATAGTCATTATGTGACGGCTCAGTGACGTAATGATTTTGTGTCCCAGTGTTCACTACAAACTACTGTGCCTCACGCACATGAACGTTGTATTTCACGAAACTCACAGAAAGACAAAAAGGTTCTTGTTGGTGAGGAGAAGTGCATTTTAAGCAGACTATTTTATACAACGCCGGCTCTCTCTCTCGCTGTTTTTCTAGGCTTGAGGCCTGGCTTCTTCCTAACATGTGAAGGCCCGAATTTTCAAACATCTATTATTCGTACGTGACTTTTCATTCCTTGAGATCACTCGAGTTAGGCTCAAATGATAATTTGCTGCTGTAAAAGTCCCTGCCGTGTATTGGATTTTGGTTTTCTGGGTGCTGAGGCAAAATGCGAAGGGCTGTTGTCGATAACGGAAGTCGATGCGGTAGTAGAAATCTGATATTCCTCGCCCGCGATTGCTGTTTTAGGGGCAGTTGAGATGTAACTGATGAGAATCTCAACCGACGATTAAAAGAACAAGAATGGAGGCCATGCAAACGCGTTGATGATACAGCGGCTATGACGGATGAGCTGCAAATTTTCCCCCCGAGTTTTAACTTACGCGACCTACGGTTGTACAAATGTATGGATGCCCAGTGACTTATTCGTCATTCCTAAGTATACAAAAAAGGACTGGAATGGTTTCTCAAGACCATTTACGCTTCCTGACGGAGAGAAACTGCGATCGACTACCCTAATTGTGCCAGCCACAGTCTGCAACTATCACTGTTCTCGTGAGTTTAATTACGAGTAACATTTTACAAGGAAATGTCTTTTTGTGACTCTTTTCAAGATTTGCATCGAAGTACATAACGTAATACAGGATTGAATTTGCGGCTTTTCCTCCCTCTTACCCACTACAGTACATGCAATATAACGTGTTATAAGCAAATGAAAGAGGTGTTAACTTTTGGAATAAAAAGAAAATTCAGTGCACGGTGATAAGTGAGTCGTAGAATGGCGCTCGATATTCGTCTTTGTCACGTATATGCAAGCTCAAATTTGCGGTGTGAAGATATGGAAAGGCATAAAAAACGCAAAGAAACACAACTTCGTTTCAGACTACTGAATTCACGAGTTAACTTTTCATCAGAGTTTTTAATCTGCACTGTCCTATCCCATGCCGCATGAACTTATTAAAAGAGCAATATCTCTGTTTCGTTTGTACTAAAACACGTCGATCACTGAACAAATGTACGTCTGACGAAGCTTATGCTTAATCATTGGTTCTTAAACGCGGAATTTGGGCCAAATGTTTTGTGCAGCAGACATTGATAACGGCTGAGAATGAAACTGTTTTTGAATGAGTTTTTTTAACTCACATTTTACGAATTGGTTCCGGAGTAAGCCCTGCACACCGCACGATAGAAGATACACAAGGCGTGAATACTTAACTTATTAAACGATTTGTAGAAAACTGTAACCAAATGAGCTTTTGTTCACTTATCAAATAAGGAGTAAGCTTTACTTGTACAGTACTCATCTCGAAAAGAAAGTAAAACACTTTATCGCGATTTCTGGTACTAGTTGCAAGATAATTTCGAATTATTATGCAAAGAAAAAACCTAAAATACTGGTGTTGATAAATACTTGCAATTCAATGCAGTATGGTCTTTGAATGGTATCAAATATCCATCAAATAATGGGCAATAAGATGAGATCACATGAAAACTATCAGAGAGTTTGATCAAAAAATTTAAAAGAGACTAGCTGTACGTGCGTTCAAAACTTTATAACATAGAAATAACATCGCCAGAATAAAAGTCACTGTTGAGCTCTAAGATTTCGAGACTAGTCAGAAGAAATCAGATTTAAAACCCACCCAAACTGGAACTTATCTCCATGAGTTATGTAACCAAGTTTCCCTTACGCACGCTTGGAAAACTCGTCGCTTTGCTTCCATTCTAAAATTCCACCAAGGTTCAAACTGACTCACTCGTCCATGAGATCGAATAAATTTCCATACTGAGGTTTTCAAACGCTATTGCTGGAGATGCGGAGCTCGTCCAACGATATCTCTCTCCTATTGAGGCTGGAAACGCATTTTTATCGTCCTTTCATATTTTACAATGCAAGATAACGACGGCGAATCCTGGTGTGGACATGCTGATGTTACTGGCACGTAGAGTGACTAGCACTTATTGCTAATTTTAGGCATAAGTTGCATAGCTCATTTTTAGTTTATATGTAAGACAGACCGCCAAAACAACAGTAACGTTATAAACTTATTATATTGTACATCATAAACACCAATAACAAGTTGCAGGCTCTATAACGTTGAACTCACCACCTGCAGTCAAACGACGTCCGCAAATAAAGAGAATCTTATTCAAAAGAACACAACTCTGGATAACTTCGTTTTCTACAAACGAATGATTAAAATCAATATAAGTGATTAAGTTGACTCTTTACACCTTTATTAATTTCAATCCTTCATTGGTATCTTAACCTTTTTTATTTTTCCTAATCACAAGTTAATGTAACATTTTTGTAGATCTTCTATGTTGAAATATCAGTATTCTAAAAACTCTGCACTGTAGAATGAGGTCCCTTGAATGTCATTGGCGAGCGCTGTGCCAACTGAGCCATAGTTATTCACTCGAAGTAGGTGTTTAATGAGGAAAATTCTCGATGACTCTCTAGCTATGATCTTGATAGGCGATTACGTAGTAAATATTTTCGATGCTTCACAATAGAATGGCTTTCTGTAAAGTGTTGGCCAACATTTCGAATCAGGGATTTCATCATGTTTTTGAGGCCCAACTATGAATTGCGAACTGATGAGATACTTATCATGTTTCCAAGTTTCTCGTATACAAAGCCTCCTCTGATTTTCCAATCACACATAAAAATTTATTACGAAAAGCGAAGCCTTCTTGGTCAACAGAAAAACCTTTCAAGTAACGTTTATGATGCATTGTTCTCGCCCGGAATCAGATTTACTTGTAGTGAAATTAAAATCAAAAACGAAAAAGCTGCAAAAACATAGATTAGCGTGACTGAATTATTACAATTGTTTTACGATGGTACAATGAGCCTGGCGCATCCATCGAGCCAGTAAAATTAAAATATTAATGCTGACACTTGAGCGTACTGTCCAGATGACACTTTGAAAAGGTAAAAATTATACTGATAACATTGCTAATCAGGATTGTATAAACATCATCACTCAAGACAGTGGCATTATTAGTTTGCATGCAAATGCAACATACACATACCCGTATCTAAAGTTTTTTTATGCGATATAACTCTCGCAGGGATCAGAATAACTCCGAGTATAGTTTCCAAGGACTAGTGACGTCACACGTGCACGTCACTTCTCTCAAATGTCAAAAGGAATTATTCAAGCGCGAATTATTTTTTGCGGCTTTGTAGGACATAAAAATTCCCCATTTTGATCTATATTATGAAGAAGATTGTCTAAGGTAATAATGTCGATATTGATTGATGATATCGCCGTGTCATTCAAGGTTTTCCTTCGTAACCATGAGCGCGATATCATGGCGATATCAAAATTTACTCCAAATTCATACCTTTACTCGAGCTCAGTGTTGGGTGTGACGATTTAAGTTATCAAGATCTCACATAATCGTGTAATTATTTATTATCACTTTAGAGTGCAGATTTATTTACAAAATCGAATGAGTTGGGAATACATTAGTTTTTTAAATCATTATCGATTTTCAGTAAAAATTCAGTTAAGGATTTTATATAGCGAATTGGACGCAAATAATAGAGAGAAGCATAGGTCAACAAACCGTAAAATTTTGCGCGGCATCGTTTTTTTTTAAATTAACCGCCCAAACATGCATCCACGATAACAAAATTTCACTTCAAAATTGCCTCTGCCCACCATACCACAATTGTTCCGAATATCAAGTTGAGTTTGAACAGCTTTGAAATTTTGCAATAAAGGCTGAAAATTACCAGCGAATATCAGATAACGTTATTAGTACTGATTGAATTTCAGTCGATTTGTCGACGAATTTCTAGCGATACCCCCACGAAAATTTGGTGATTTCACCACACAGCACGTAGCACTACGACACTTGGAGGTAAATTAGATGCAAGCGCCCATCACAGGAAACATGAGGCTCGTTAGCGAACACAGAAGCGTCGGAAAAAATTTCTTTGGGTGATGGCGGTTGCGTGACCGCCATCCTGAGAGTTGAAAACATTTTTGTGTACCTGAAAACAACTGAGTTTTATTTCACTAGAGTTCCATTTTTTTTTTCATTCGACGATTCTCAAAGACACTATTTTCATTTATATTGTCGGAGATCTAATGTTTTCAGTTGGAAATACTGTTTAGGAAGCAGGTTTATCGACTCTATTCTAAATTATGATTTGTTATTTTCACAAATGTTTAGTTCAAGACGATAAAAGGTTGCTGGAACAAATCGTATCTTGAGTAGTATTACAAATTCGCTATATGTCAAATGATAATTACGTAAAAATAGGGATAAATAATGAAAGATTGACAAACCAAAGTAACTTACGGTAAAATTCGGTACACTTACTGTACCATAATCTATTATTTCTGATGAAATGTAAACCGTCAGTTATCCAAATTGATTTAGCAAACAATTCTGAATTTAATTTGGCTACTCACCATCTACAACTGTTGACAAGGAACGAGAGTTTTCCCCTAGAATTCCAACAGAAATTCACGAACGTTTGAAATCGATTAAATTCGAGTGAATGTCTCAGCACCATAATCTCACCTGCATTGTCGTCATAATCCTCTAGTTACCTAGCCCGACCTAACCTAGCTTAACCTAGCCTAACCTAACTTTCGACTGAGTGAACTAAACATTTCAACGGATCCCATAAATTTTTAGGGATTACGCCTATTGATTGATTTTGCTGTCTGACTGCGACAAGTATACAAGTGCTGTGTATTTATTTGTATGTGTAGTATATTTGCATTGAAATTATTTGCACAGCATATACTGAAAATGGTCAGTCCAGCAGCCCTAGTCTAAGGTGATCGAGTTAATTAATTTACCAATAGCTTGGCAATTCTCCCCTTGAGTTTAAATCACTGTTATTAAATTTTCGAGCTCGCTACGAATTGTTCAGGAATTGCACAATTATCATGCCAATTGAATTGTTTTAATCGCTTTCCCAACGGAAGATTTCCTCAATAATTGCTCAGTTTCAATAATTGGGAATTTCGCTTTTCGAGCAATGCGACAAAATAAATAAAACATACTTCATAATTCTTCGAAGCTATCATCAATTCGTTCTAGTACGTGCCACTAAACAAAGAAAATAATTGTTTTCCGATACCACAGCGAGCGCCAAGTCTCTGGAAACGTCTGACGAAATCCTCGGTCATTGGACCTGTCTTAAAAGTTTTCCTTTTCTGAACTCTTCGGAACGTCTAGGAACCCTGGAAGACATAGCGTCCATTTCGGCGCTGGAGCTCTCCCTTGCTGAAGCAGCCCAAGGCCTGGAGAATTAAAGTAACAGCTCCTGGTCGGTGAGTGTCATCACAAGCAGACCACTTATGAGGATTCTTCATGACATAAGTTAGTACAGTAAATTTCGATAGAATTAGAAAATTTACTTGATGGTAATGGCACTAAACAGGATGTCTTAGCTTCTGCAGATCATACTAATTTGGCTGTTTCTCAGATAAATGACAAATTTCATAGACTGACCTGTGCATGTAACGGGTATTGCAATTTCAAATATTATTTCGATATTATATTGGGAACAGTTATATTTCTTGATAACCCATCCTTTTATTTTACTTCTAAAAGTTTTAATATGTTTACAAATTTTCATTCCGTACGTGTTGTAAAATTTACACTGGGAATTGAAGGGTTTCTCACGCTTCACAGCTTCAGCCGCGTACGTACATCCAAAAAATACGTGTCTTTGTCCAAGATTTCACCGGTTTTTCTTCTCTCTCGCCAGCTCTGCTACCTTGGAAAGCCATTCTGAGGACATTTCCTTAAATTTCCGGACTATTCCTTTCTTCTTCCTCTGAGACATATTTTTTCGCCGAGCTCGTAGAGAGGATGAAGGTTATGAAGAGCAAGTAAAGTTGTTAGCCTCAATTGTGTGACCGGTAAGGATGAATTCAACTTTCCAAAAACCCTCGTTTCTCAATTAAGATCCTAGTCAAGTACTCCGAAACGTCCTAACGGATTGCAAGCTTTTAGGTCAAGTAATAATCAATGACAAATTATTTCGCTGTGTTATCGCCCATGCACAAAAATAACTCATTTAGTCTTTGGAAAATCTAAGTAACGAAATTTGTCAGTCTGAAATCATTGTAGATACCACGTTCTTGCCGTCTCTAGTAGATTAATAATGTGGAAATGAATTGTAATTACACTTTCTGTAAGTTTCGTACGATGTTTGTGCTGAAGCTAGTGCATAAGTTCCTCATCTACCTAATATATATGTAACGGACCTAGAAAGAGATATTTGACCTGGGCCTGGACCAACCTGGACCTGGACCGCTCTGGACTGAGAGGTGTTTGACCTGGACCTGGACCGCTGTGGAAAGAGATGTTGGACCAGGATACGGACCGACTTGAAAAGAAGAGAGATGTTTCCATTTAACGTAGAATGAACTTAGAAGTAAATGAACAATTTTGAAAATATTTAGTTCATGTGCCAGACGGAATTGAAACGTAATAATAAAAAAAAACTTGTTTCAGTAACATTTTACTAACTGGGTTTAACGTTGCACGGCCTAATTCACAAAAAATGAAAATAATTAGAACAATACTTAGACTGTTTTCTTCCACTTTTAAATGAAACCCTTTACTTCTCTAGAAAGCTCTCAAGTTCACTCCATAATTTTAAAACAAATTAAAGAAAACAATTAAATAGCTGCAAAAAATTCGAATTCGGTAATGAGAAAGAAAAGCTTGAATGCGAGTTTCTCAACAATTTTGCAAACGACTTCCACTTCGAAGCGTGAGAAATAATTTAACTTTCGTTTCCCCTGCTGAAGAAAATTCTAAAACTGTTGAAGTGGTAACGCTTTAGAGAGCCCCAAAGCCTGAATTTTTTGGGGAAGAGGCTTGAACAATACCCGAGTCCACACTAGTTGAGTTCTTTGTTTTGTTGTCCGTGCTGCTTTGTCATCTTCTTGTGTTCGTACACTGTTTTGTTGTCTGGGTTGCTTTGTCATCTTCTTGTGTTCGCACCCTGTTTTGTTGTCTGGGATGCTCTGTCATCTTCTTGTGTTCGCACCCTGTTTTGTTGTCTGGGATGCTCTGTCATCTTCTTGTGTTCGCACCCTGTTTTGTTGTCTGGGATGCTCTGTCATCTTCTTGTGTTCGCACCCTGTTTTGTTGTCTGGGATGCTCTGTCATCTTCTTGTGTTCGCACCCTGTTTTGTTGTCTGGGATGCTCTGTCATCTTCTTGTGTTCGTATAGTTTTGTTGTCTGGGCTGTTAATCCGTGAGCGTTAAGAAAAAAATACATCGAAATATTTCTGCTTTTTAAGGAATTTGATAAAGCCTATCGACTGGCTTCTGAAGTCACAGCATAAATATCAATGACTTACCCATTTCAAGTGAAGTCTGGGAAAATGGGGGTCAATTGATCGCGCTTCTATCTAGAAAGGGGCGTACCTTTTTTTCAGTGTACAGAGTGAAATTATTTGAAGTTCCATAAGAAATACTGAACAAGGCAATCGCTCACAAAAAAAAAGGTCGACCACAGATGGCAGCATTTATACACATACGTCTATGTTTTCTGAGCGTGATCCTAGAGTATTTGTATACACACGTCTACATTTTATGAACGAGGTCGTGGAGTATTTGTATACACACGTCTATATTTTATGAACGAGATCCTGGAGTATTTGTATACACACGTCTATGTTTTCTGAACGAGATCGTGGAGTATTGAGCTCTGCGGTCACGTCCTTCAGTCCTCTCCTTTATCCTCTCGTGTTTCAAATCATCAGTCCTCCTTTCCTAACACAGTCCTTTCTAACTTTAATCCACTGTTCTTTCTAACCAGCCTTTCCCCTATGTAACTTAAGTATCAAAGTTAGCACGAGATCCTTTACCTGGAAAACTTTTGGATCCATTTACAATCGCTTCATATTTGTGTCTGTTTTCTCACTTAAACATTAGTATAATTTTAGCTCTCTACTTCCAAAGCCGATTGCCACCTCGTATGAATTCAAGGTACGATTAGAGTAAATTCTTTCATCTCATTTTATTTCGTTTATTTCGTTCAAAACTTAATTGAATACACTAATATAATTTTGTTCGGTGCGTTTAATACACTGCCAGCGACAGAAAAGATTTTTTTCAATTGACTACAAAGTTTAGAGAACGCTTGCATGCACGATTATTTCTTGCATTGGTGCTTTGTGGTACGCTTTGATCCAATCTCTCGTCGAATAATTTATTAATCGATTCTTCTCGAAATGATCGCGTCCGAAGAATGTAAGCGCTTGTGCATCGTGTGTATGTGAAATTTTGCTGTTCACTCCTACTTGGTGAGAAGCAACTTTTTTAAAACCGTGGTGCCTCAAAATTTGTGCGCTGTTTTCGGAACTATGATTAATTTGGCGGATATGAGAAAATATACTATACAATAAATTCATTCACGTAAGTTCTAATTCATATCAAAACGACTTATAGTGTTTTTTGTGTGTTCACGACTTTCATACGCGGAAAGTAAGTTTCATATTTTACGCATTACGGAAAGTTAGGTTTACTTTAGTAAGGCAATTTCAAAGATCCAACGAGCTTAGACAATGAAACATACTTTCAGACTTTTTAAACTCAAGATTTTATTTTGTGTCTCCAAGAATGAAGCTCAACTCATGTGCAAACTATCTCTCAACTTTCCAGGACGTGAAACCTCTGAAATTCTTGTGCTTGTGTCCCTGTGCCCCCGCCGAGAACTTTTCAAAACACCGCAATTTCAGGAGAGACCCGACAGGTCGTCGGATGGCAACACAGGCCGCCGGAAGAAGCAGGCTCAACAATGCCTTGCAAAAAATTTTGTGCTACTCAGGACGTTATTGTGAACTTGGATATTTGCTTATATTTTACGCATCCTTGGTACCCTTTAAAAACTGCGACGTACTTCATCTTTATTATGTGCTCATGTTTCAAGTGACACCTTGAGGTGGTGCTGTTTAATGTCATTAAAAAAGGGAACTTTTGCTGAATCTAAATAAGTGTAATTGAGTAACAGTTCACTGACCTGTCTTATTTATGGAAGAATTCATTCATTTTTCTGTACTTTTCCTATTGAATTTTTGTTTGTTTTATAAATATTACTAGCAGAAGGTTTATTTGCAGATTTATTTTTATATCCGCGTCAAAAGGAAGATCGTAATGATCATTCTGCACATGATGAAGGATCCTGATAACCATGAATCTTGATGAAGGACCATGACGTAAGAACCTGCTGCTTATAAAATGACCCTCGAAGCGATTTCTTCACACGTACCAGTCAGCTACGAGCGCTCACTCATCCTTAAAAAATAAACTCTGTCAGCTTTGCATAATTTGTTCTTTCTGAGCGCCAACACTAACGAAGGAATTCTGTTCTGGGCTGAAGAACGAATTTTGATGGGGTCCGTTTCCCGCTTAATAATGAGGTAGTTAGGCATATCTGACGCAAATTGTTCGTTGTGTCTCGTAAGAAATTGTGCTATGTGAATCAATTCTGTCACATTTATCTGTGGCTACCAGCTCAAGAGAACGAAAACTGTTGTGCAAATATATATATTTCTTCTTTTTCTCCTCTTGAAATCGCACTGCATTAATTATTTTCTGATACATTAAACTGCTTTTACAAACTATTGATTATTTTCCACTCATGGGTTTGTAAATGTACGCGTGAGCTATCCTTGAATGATGTATAAGTAAAAAAATTGTACCTGAATGGCACGAGCTTTTTTATGAGTCTATAAATTCATTTACAATTTATTTTAAGCCCTAACGGAAATACAAAAAACCGTCCGGGATAGAAGAAGCCAAAATTTTTTTCGCGGTGAAATTTGAAACTCATTTATGTGTCAGGAAATTACGTGGGGCTGAATTTGACAGTATGATTCCCAAAAAGTTTTGAGGTCACTATACTTTCTTGCATAGGTAATCATTTCTCTCCCAAAAGAGAAAAGTTCAGGGATTACAAAAATTTCAGAGGAAGCCATAATCATTTTTAGTGAATCGGAAAGTTTACCTTCCAATATCTTCGCGCAGGATTGAAACTTTCTGTTCCCTAGTTCTAGTTCACTTTTTACGAAGTTCCATCACCAGTTTCGTGTGCGTGTATGCAAAATTCTACCGTCAAAAACCAATCAACGTTGAAAGGAAAGCTTGGGTTCCATTGCTGAAGAGGTCATGTCATTACTTCTGGTGGGCGTCAACGTTTTTCCCTCATGTCGTATATTCAGTGACTGGAAAATATGAATTCCATGTTAACCAGAGCCTGCTATAGGGCAGCTATCAGCCATCTAAATCCGTGTGATTCAATTAAGAAATTCGACCCACTCTCTCGAATGAAATGCCGAAAACATTTGGCAGTGCATCTACACGTTCTTCATTTCTATCCGTGAGCCGTATTTTTAACAAAATTTCATACGTGCAGATATACCTATATTTCCCTGTTATGCATGCATTGCACAAACAAATACGATGCAAAAACAGAACGTTTGTTCATAGGGGAACTTTTGAACAGTTTTAGGAATATTCTTTTTGTGTCCATAAATAAGGGATTTTGTGGATGAAGATATACTTATCGAAACATAGTAATAAGGGTATTTCTTCAAGCTTACTGTTGTAGCCATTCCTTTGTTAAAAACGACTCTGTCTTGAAACAATCCTGAGGGAGGAGTTTTCACTACGAAGGTCACAGTTTATGAGCGATTTCCATCTGGAAAGAATTCAACGTATATAAATAAACAAAAGGAACCATTTCACGGTGGAATACGCAGTGTAAAAAATTGATTAATTAAATTTTTTCAATCATGGTCGTCGCAAGTTTCTTGGCTACCTAATTAAAACTTGAATCAACACATATTTAAGCACATTAAATATTCAAATACAGTGTAATCTTTACCAACAGTCGGTTAAAAAATTCAAAATATATTTAGAGAAGAAAATACATATTTCAAGAAAATAAATCATACGTCATCCGCTCAAGACACCAGCATGACAGATATTTTTAGCATCACAATGATCTAATATTGAAACAAAACTCATTTTCTCCAGCAATAGGTATTTTAACAGACTCACGAGATTAGTTTCGTATATTTTTAAGCACTAGTTAACGACCTGGGAAAAATTAAAACGACGTGTATCGTGCCAAACAAAAATTGTAAATGAGAGGAATGAGAGTGAGTCAACGGGATAAATGAGAGGAGTGAGAGTAAATTAATTAAATTCATGAGTGAGAGGAATGATAATGAGTCAATTGAATAAACGAAACGAGTGAGAGTAAATTAATTAAATACATGAGTGAAATAGAAGAATATATACCATCATCAAATAGAAAGAATGTTGCAGGCGAAAGAATAAAACATTCGCAACATAGTGGTGAAGCATTCTTTCACGCAAAAATAAAATTCCGGTTATGCGGCTAGGAAAATGGCTTTAGTTTGGTCTAAAGTTAATGTCCTGCTAGGATAAAAGAAATAGGAAGGAATACCCCTGACTTAGCGCTTAGGTGATGTCTAAAATTATTTTCTAAAAAATTAAAATATATTAACTTCTGAACAGGCGCACCAAAAGAATCATCAATACTTTTATTGTGACTGTCACTATATTTTCCATCGTTACATGTATTCAATTTTAATGATTGAACGATGCTTTTTTCTCGGTAGCCTGAATGAGGGACAGACGTACGCGCACATTCTGAAATGTGCGCTTAATTCATTTCATAACAGATTCTTGCAAACACCGAAGATAATGCATGCATATGTATGAAAAGACTCATTTTTGACGTGTTTTTATTCAGCGAATTCTCGGGAATTTCATAAAATTTGTCCATAAATATGAATTGTCCGGGCGGTGCAATGAAACAATAATCGAATGAGTCATCTATTTGTATCACTACTGAAATAAACTAAGATGCAGAAGAGCAGGTCCCGTGCGCCGCGATGGGTGCTGTGAAGGCTGACGATATGGCCACAACAGCCGCCAGGGACGATATCTTGCTGCACCAAAATTATAGATGCTGTGGTAAAAAATTCGGAATGTGAATTAATTATATTGACTAATCTCGAAGATGTGTTATTTCGTAAATTCTGTCAAATTTTTAATCACCGACTGTGCACGTGTTATATTAGTTTTTGGATGTTCCACCATATACCCTTCTCTCAATTTTCAACACCAGCAATGACTCTGCAAACGCAGCTATTACGAAGCGCCCCCTTATATAAATCCAACTGGTGTGCACCTTGTCTGAATGGACGCTGTGACGGAGCAACAGCAGATACGTCTGCCCTACTGCCCCGTATTCAGATAAGCCCACGCCTGCCACACAACATTTGCAGGAGGTGACTGTAACCTCCCGTCAATGGGCATCCAAAACCAACACCAAACCAATGCTAATATAAACTAAATTCGATCTAAATCTCTGTATCAACTCCAGTGTATTCACACACCCTCAATTCAGATTGTTGAATTTGAATCGAGTGTACGTGCTTTTGTGCATTAATGTTCAGCCTCTTAATGTACACGATGCTCGATACAAAACACGACACAGCCGGTATGAAAAGTCCGTTCTCCTGCTTGCAAATTTCATCCATCTATTCATAAACAATAGATTAACAGGTTAGAGTAACATTACCACTTAAGTCAAATCCAATCTCCCCTTTTAAGAACATCGCGTCGTAATTTAGGCTACTTCCATAAGACGAATCCTGCATGCTTAAATGAATTCAAGCTCAGGTGTTCGTACCACTCGAGCTCAGTGTTTTCAATCACGAGGCCCAAATGCTTTGACAGAGCAGCACAGAGGCTGGAAACCAGACGTAAGCCCTTACATCTGAAGTAAACACATCGGTTTTGTTCAGGGGCATATTTACGGAGCCCTCCTGAGGACACCGCTAGGGCCCTGACTGTCGTCTTTGTGACAACAAAAGGATCGCCAGTCTTCAGAGGCGCCTTTGAAACCAGCCCACGACTGCAAGGAAAATAAAAAATTAAAATGCTGAAGTTCCGCAATAGTTTCTTCACCGTTTGAGTTCTCATTTCTTATGAATAATGAATTGTCACCTAAAACTACTTGAATATTCATATATATATTTGATTTTCCCTGTTAGTTTGAGCTTGGAAAAATTTTGATTGATAATCGGAAACTATGTCGTAAATAATTTAATAAATTAATGTTCCCTAAGAAGTGAGGTGAGGAAGATGTTATGTAGCCATATACATTTCAGGCACTCTTAAGAGTGATTATGTATGAAGAAAGCTTAACAAATCGACATTAAAATCTTCTTCAATAATTTCTCCAAACAACTATGTGCAGAACCTTAAATATATGTTGCAACCAAGACACTTTAAGCCTACGTCTGAACATTTTTAGCATTGATATATTTTCCATTAAAATTTCCAGTGGCATGAACTAAAAAAACCTGCTCCAGATCCTGGATTCCTAAACATATTCTACTGGTCACATGAAAACATTCCACTACAGTCAGCGGACTCCCTTCATTTCAAGTAATTTTTTCTCATAACGCGTGAATAGCTCGGTCATATGAGGTTTCAGAATCCTTGAGCTGTACACACATTCTCCGCAACGCTCAGTAATAAAAGTTGTCTCACTCTGAGAAAAATATTCTAGATGTATGTTTATATTTATACTGAAGCGCCAGTGTTGAAATGGAATGCCACTCATACCTGCGCATTCCGGGAGAGGCTCAGTAGCTAACGTTCTTAATAAATTGCAGTATTTTGACCCTCAGATCACTTTTCCAGTGCAAATATTTGGGTCGACTGCAATGCGATAACATGGATAAAGAATGAAAGAACATTCACCTTTTGCTCAAGATAATACATCACTATTTTAGCATGATTTGAGCCCGCTGTCATGGATACAACAGGCTTACCATCTGGTCGTGAGAAGTACATATTTCAGTTGACATCAAAATTACAGGATGAGCAAGCCGCATGACCCGCAATTTTAATCAATTCTGACACGAATGAGCTGATTCGTCCTGGATGTTCACGTTCCTGCCCAGTGCGGGCTGTGATGAATAAGAGGAGCTGGAATTAACTGCAACTCAGAAAATACAGAGCCGCTTAATGCAAGAAGCGCAACGAGTTACAAGTATTCTCTCCTTCACAGTAAGCTTGCTCTTTGTTTGAGTGGAATGGCTTACCAGGCTTTAGGGCGAACAATAACAGTCCTCCTTCGCCTTAGTAATGTGCAGGGGCCTGATTTTCAGACCGAGCAAATCATATGCGCTTTATCGTCCGCAAAATTGTATGCAAATTGTCGGCAGCTATTTTTTGACCTTTTATTACCCGGTACTTTGTGTTCGAGAGACGACTAATGAAAATTATTTAGTACAAGTGTATGCGAAGAGAATATGCTATTTATCAGCAATAATTAATGAGCAGATTAATTTTCATTCACCTCTGGTACGATTGATCGACGCTGTACTATTTGAAAATATTGGTAGCGTAATTATCATCTCCCCAAAACAGAACCAGAATTTGTTGCTGATGAGAAACGTCTGATTACGGATCCGAATGGAACCATCTTGGAATAATGGATTGCATCCATTCTTTTAATTTTATAGATGTCATTAGATTCTGAAGTTCATCTACAGGACCGTTTCCAAACCAAACTCCTTTACTTTTTTATAAACAACGCTCGACTGCTTGCGATTTGAATTCATTCATTTCTGAAATCGGAGATAACAGCGGCATGCTTCAAAGCACGACAGAAGCCTCGTATCGCCCACGCATGGACTACTCATGACTGAGAAAACGTATCCTGACATCCAAATGTGAAGGGTTTTGTTTTCGTTTGGAGGCATTGAGACATGAAATGTTTCGAAACCTATTCTACGGCATTGATGCTTGCATAATAGTGCCACTGTATAACTAATACGTACCATCAAACTTGGTATGCATACGCAGTGTGTAGAGAAAATTTTTCTAATGTTTAAAATATTTCAGAAGAATCATTCTGCGCTCTGTAAACTATTTCAATCAAGAATGCAACTGTTTTGAAAGACCAATTTCAATAACTGCCTCCTGGAGTACACCGGTTAATTGTATTGTCGCTTCAAAGATTTTGATCTCATTTAGCGATTTCAGAAGGTACGACTGGTATAGGTGCCCTTATTTTTTATAACACAAGCAAAATTGAATTATTTTCTGTCCCTGAAAGGATATATATAGTACCGGAAACACAAACAGTAACCATTTTCTAAAAAAATAATTTTCATGCCTCTTGCGTCATTTCTAAGTTCTGTAAAGTTTTGAGAAGATTTGAAATAACCTTTTTGAAACTATGTTGTTGAGGTTGAATTTTTTTTAGGGCTCTATAAAGATTCATAAGTAATCTCATCACCAACACTCTCTTGCGTCCACGTAATCTGGTTGTTAGTACGTCCATGAAATAAGAATGCTGCCATTAGCTGCTCGCGTACGTGCCCCCTTAGGTGCACAAGACTTGTTGAACACACGCTGTGACGCCGACTTCTTGCCTTGTAAAGTTTCGACGATTGCTGCTAGATTACACACTAGGCAGAAAGAAAATATATGTATTGATTCTTTTTCTCGCCACTTTGACTCATTCTCAAGTGTTCCTAACATTTCCTTTTTTCACCAGCGGTAACCTCGCGCTGTTGCATTCGATACTTCAAAAGAGAAAGTGTGAGAATGGCACGCCTAGAGTCATAAACATGATTAAAGAGCAGTGATTGAATGATCAAGGCATACAGTAATATTATCAGTGACTGAAGCATATCTTTTCCCTATCTAAGGTAGCATTGATTTTGTATACTCCAGATGTTACCTTCGCATCATTCGTTTTGATGATATTCATTACGTAAAGCGAAACGTGCCTCATTCCGTTGGTTGCCTACGTTCCGCTCATAAATTTCTCAAGTCAAGGATCCTCCGATAAAAATTCCCAATAAAAACGCTCGTTTGAAAGTCAAAATTCTTCATCAGCTGCGGTCATAGTACCATTCAGAAAGGCCCCTAGAATTTTACACAATGAGATGGGCGGTTTTGGTTCGTCGAAACGATCACCACAGCTGAAATAAACCCATAACGCTTGAGACGTCGTTACCTGGTCCCAGCGAGGCAGAACATCGGCCCACCTCACGCCCTCGTTCTTTGATAGGGCTGTCGGAAGCGGGCTTGAACCCTGGTTACCAAGTAAGATCGAGATTAAATAAGTAATTTGAATGAGCGTAGAGGGAGGTTCACTTTCAGATGTCCGTGATTTTCTTTTTTGGATACAACAATGGTTCATACAATGTTAATTATAACTGGTTACGAAAACATTTGAAATTCAACGAATAATATGACTCTCAGGTCAGGCTAGACGAATTGGCGGGTAGCTAAATTTTATTTCTTGACGACAGTCGAACAGAATTTGAGGTGAAAACAATGTTGACCTCTGAGGACAAATTCAGCGTCAAGAGATTAGTGTGAACGAAACTGAATTCTGGTTTTAGCACTTAGTTAAAAAAATGTTTTAATTTCAATGAACATATGAACTGAAATGTTGCTTCGAGATAATGGCAAACTAGAAGAAAAGACACATTTCATAAAATACGGTAAATTCACTTCTCAGACAATGTTTTTAACTTGAGTAAAAATGAGATTAAATCTTAGTTTGAATTAATTACAAACGTAGGTCAAGATTTAGCTTAAACTAATGGCAAGCACAGAGTTTAGATATAAATCCCCCCTAAGAAGTTTCCTATGTTACCATAAATATTTAATGTATTTAATTTAAACTTATAGCAAGCGCTGAGTTCAGATGTAAGCCCCCTTCTAAAATGTATCCTATGTTACAATAAATGTAGAATAAATCCTCATTTATTCTATTTGTAATCCTCAGAGTAGGAGACTAGACAATTAAACAAATGTTTTTAAGAAGCTTAGAAACGTTCGTTACGATTCAATACTTCTGAGATTTGTCAAATTTGCATGAGTTTATTGATGCATCATCATGACGAATTGTAATCTGATTTTTAATTCGTTAAAGTGAGTACACAAGATGTGTGACGACTACATGTGCACTGTAGAACTTTTAGGCCAAGACCTAAAACTCTGAAAGTATGAACATTCATTCAAAAATTCAAATGATTTACTCACTCGTGCGCAGATGAGGCCCTCATAGCTATGAGGGATGACGGACTGTGATGATTGGAGACATGTGCCAACAATGCGCTAGAAAACATTCAAGAACGAGAAAACATCAGCTATTAAAGCAGAAACACGTAAATGCTCTGAACAAATAAATGAGAAAAGACTGAATCATTACTGCACTGTTCTAAGACGGTGAACAAAGGAAAAAGGTTGAAGGAAAGGAGGATGATGAAGACTTCGATAAAAAAATAATTGTTATAATTTTACAGCCATACGTTATGATAGTTTATAAGCCCTGTATTAGTAATAGAAATTTGGGTAACTTACAGGAGGCAGCGTATACGTATGTAAATATAAATAATGTAAGGGGAGAAAAAGAGCACGAACTAGATAGAGAAATAAAAGGCAGAACGTTATGCACATCTAAAGACAGATAAAATGCACGACATTAGCCGATAAAACTAGCGTGCGTTGTGATAACAGCCTGTAAAGATTTCGAATGTAACCGCAAGCAATTATGAGGTATACCTTAGAAATGTTCGCCTGTTCGCCATAGCATCCACAATTGCTACCCTGAGATCCATCAGTGTCGTGTCATGCTTATTGGTGACGTTCTCAACAACGACCGATAAGAGTCAAAAGGGTTGAGATCCGGGAAAAATGGGTCCACTGATAGAATGAACTAGAGCATTCATTGCTGCTTTAAGCGTTACGGCATGCTTAGGAGGCACTTGACTCCGGTTTGCGTTCTCGTGTACGCACTCACGAAAATAAGCTAGTATCTCGTACGACATCTCATGACGGCCATACCATGTATGACTTGTACTGGAAGCCGTCATTAACCACTCATCGGATGGGGTGGTAGTTAACGTGTAACTCCCTCTCGAGTGCCCTCATGGACACACCAGCGTCTTCATGGATAGCAGCTTGGATGGAATCGATGAATTCGGGAGTCCTGGCTCTTCCCAAGAGCCGATAATTCTGTTTCCTATGGTAAACGGTGCCAATAAGACGATAACAGAATGCCGCTTCATTTCCAGAGTTAGTTTAGGTTCTCCACTGTTCACCATCAACGATAAGAGACTTGCTACAAAGACGTACGTGATATTAAGTTACTGATAGGGAGTGGTATAAAATACATGTCCAACCTACTAAATTAATTCCTTTAGGAGAGAAATCAGCAGCCCAACGAAAGAAAACCTATCAATTCTCTACTGTCTTGTGCTACCCAATCGTTTACTCCATCGCCCTAATTATTCATGTCATTTGCGCAAAGTAGTACACTAATCAACGCTAAATGATTTTTAGCTGTCAATTTCATTTAATTAAAGAGCGTTTATGCGGAATAAAAAGGATTTCAAGTCTTGTTTAATACAAATTATAAAAGAAGTTGTACAAATGGTCGTATGAAAGTCAACAAACAATTACGTATCTTAGAAATTACATTAACTTTTAGATAAGTGCATTTAATTCGATGGCTCTTTTGCTTATTAATAATCATTAAAGGGCTGTGTTATATGGATAGTTAGTTTGATCAGATTTTGTGCTTGTTTGCTAATAACTTGTGTACATTCGCCGAAGAACTCGTTAGAAGCCTGGAGAGAATTATTGAAAATGGAGCAGGAATGAAGGGGAAAGTTAAATAGATTTAATTATCTTTCAGCATTCTACAATTTCATCCAATTCAGTTAATCTTTCAAGTCCAGCCAAATTTTCGTCGAATTCAGCTTTACCAGTCCTCCCACGCCAACATGCCTGATAACTTAAAAAACATTCGTAAACTTGTAAAACGAGTATTCTAAATCATAAATAATTGCCATAGCAATCCTGCCTATTTACCTCAGTGAATGTTTCTTCACTTATGTATTCCCGTTCGCTCTTTATTAGGTTCCATTCCCTTTCTAACGTTTCCATTCATACAATCCGTAGTTTGAATCCAGTGAATTTTTGGACTGGATGCATACACGGCCTAAACAAGAGATATTGCACAATGGTACTCTAAAAAAGTTTATTTCAAGTGCGAGACTGACTTTAATCCCCGCAAATAAGTTAGAAGAAATGTTGACAATTTTCAGTTCAAACAATTGTGTTCGGTGGCACGGAAATAAAATTACGGAATAAAAGGGAACTCGATTTTTCAGATTTGCAGTTTATGATTTCGAGATCACTAATTCCTGTTAATAAATCACTGCTCATTTGATACCGATATGGTAATTAGGTCAAGACGAATTTTTTAAAACCTGTTGTAAAAAATTGACAAGAATAATTATAGAGTTTTATCAGTCGTTCCCATCATATGAACAAATGAATCTTGAAAACTTAATTATCAAGAGTGTATGTAATTAAGGTGGTACTTGTTACAACATCCCCACCGTGGCCATAAACGGAGTGAGTTGTGGATACGGAATGAGTTATGGACACGGAGTGATTTACGGATACGGAGTGAGTTGGGATGGATACGGAGTAAGTTGGGATTGATACGGAGGGAGTTGGGATGGGTACGGAGTGAGTTGGGATAGATACCGGTGAGTTGGGATGGGTACGGAGTGAGTTGGGATGGATACGGAGTGAGTTATGTAATCTTAGACGTGTTTGTTCCCGCCGTTAGCCTCCACAACACAGTTGATGGACTAAAAGATCATGCAAATAGACAGAGAGATTCGCATGTAGACTGAATGATCCTGCAGGTTGACTAATAGATCCCGCAGGTATCCTAAGCTATCTCGCAGGTAGACTAAAAAATCCGGTAGTTGGACTAAACAAAAATGAAAGTAAGTACAGGTAAAGATCCCAAAGGTACACTAAGATTTGGCTGATTAACTAAAAGACTCGGCATATATACTAAAATATTCGACGGATGAACTAATACGAGATCTTTCAGATGTACTGAAATATCCCACAGTTAGACTTCGCACCAAGAAAGCGACTACGCTTTTTTCATATTTGCGTATCGCTCGTTTTGCTATGGTAAATTTCAGTAGCGGGACACCCTAGATCCGCTTTATTGCTCGTGCTCTAAAGCCCCTTGAAATGTATGGGCTTTGCTTCTATCATAAATGCCTTCCTTTCTGATCCAGGCAGGGGACCGGTTTACGTAGACTGTCCGCTGACTGTCACTTTGGTACGCATGCAAAGTTACAAGCTTTTATTTTCTGTTGTTGCACGGAGCCAAGACCACTCCGCATGCTGGATGGCATTGGAAGTTATTTGGAGTAGAGAGTACTACGGGAAGTCGACTGAAGGAATCAGATTTGCCTGAAAGTGTTAGTGCTAGAGCTGCTTCAGAGAGCGCAAGCGTCGCAATTCAGAACGATGCTGTCCTGGGAGAAACAAATTCGTGCGTTGCAGTCATCTTTTCTTCTACAACACACCCATTAAAAATAAATTGATCAAAAATGTCACGCAAAATAAAAAATTGACGATGAACATCTAGTCGTCTGCTAATAAATTCACGATTGCATGCAAGTAGAAAATGAAATTGCAATAAAACGATTGAAGAATTACCTGGCTCGTAAACATGAATTCTCTGTGATATAGCTTGATTAAGTCCTTCAACGATGTGAACACTACAGAAAGAAATTTGAAGTCACATTTTGTCTCGACAACTCTACCGGAAAATTAACATTGAGTATCGTTTGAACTCACGGTTGCTTCTCATGAAACAATTATTCAAGATTTTATAGACATGGAAAATATTCAATTATGAAAACGAATGCAAAATAGTCGATGTTGTAAGTTTGAATACAAAGAGCGAGCCCAGGCTAGCAGAACTTTCAGCTCATTTGGAAAATTATAAAAGTATAATCCTCGACCAGCGTCAGTACCGGCACACATTTCTTTGCCCTGCAGTGCATTCATGGCGTCTCATAACTCGGAAATAAATTTTCAATTAAAAATCCATCCCAAAGGAATCATTCATATGGAAGTAACCCAGTTAGTGGAAGGTCACACGCCGGCAACATCGTTGTTTTCGCTAATTATTTCAGAGAAATCCCGTGCATTCGTGCATTGATCTTCCACGAGTGCTTTTCATAATGGAATACTTTTTCGATGCTAATGGAAGTTGTTTTTTTTTGCAGGAATGACCGAGCTGTTCAGTGATGTTCATGCATACAAATTAGACTCATTAATAATTATCGACGGGGCGAGTGAATTCCTACTCTTCCTTAGGAATGAGAAGCTTATTTTCTTCGCTGTTCTTCTACTGTTATCGTATTTATAACTGGGTTTTTACTGAAAAAAAAAAGAAATTTGAAAATTCATTGATCTGACTGCAATAGAAAAGTTCTACTACCAATGAAATTATGTTTTTCCATTTTGCTTAGTTACAATACATGGAAAGTTATAGTTTTAACCCAAGATGTCAAATTTTGTTACATAGTGTTATCATGCTGCCAATATTCGTTTGTTACGCCCGCTCTTGTTACTCAACGCACATCAACAGCGAGGCAGCCAATATTCTGTTAGCATTCTAGAGCTTTTTCCATGGAAATGTATCCTTGATATATATGTTGAAAAAATCCTGCTTAGATGAAGTCGTGACTGACTATAGTTAATTTTTTGTGCGCTCTCTTTCAAATGAATTCTCTCAAGTCAAATTTATTTTTTCGATAAGTTATCCTTTAAATCTGTATGAAATTCAGTTACGCATTAACAAATCGACGACAAATGTTCACTTGCGTAAAGTCTAGGAGCTTAGATGTTGATGTATTCGTAATTTAAGTGGCAACAAGCCAAACCAAGAGCAAGAACTATTTTTTGTGTACTATGCATTTACGTAAGTGTAAGCTGTCATAAATTGAAGAAATTGTTATTTTTTTGTTCATTTTACCGTTAGCCTTCATTTCGAAATAGTTGTATTCGACATAGAGATCCAAAGTCGAGTATTCGAAGCATTGAATTCTAAAGGTCGAGTATTCGAGGCATAGAAATCTGAGTTCGAGTATTCGAGACATAGAATTCTGAGGTCGAGTATTGGAAGCGTATAAATCTAAGGTCTTGTATTTTAGGTATAAAAGTCTATGGTCGAGTATTCGAGTGAAAATAAAAATCAACAGTGGAAATAATTATCGAGAAATACATACTCAATCGGTAAATTTCCCTTTCTCACCCATGACGCGCAGTACAGTAGAAACTCCGCATTATGAACAAGTTATTGGACACAGAACCCAACTAGTAGATTGTATACTTTTATTATATTTGTTTATCTTGTGATTAGCTTACCTCATCGTTTGAGTCTTTCATCTAGGCATATTTTAGTAAACAGAACCTACGTCAACAACGTCAGCGTAATGCTAATGAGATATGAAATATTTTCCTCCGTTACCCGTAAATTTTTCCTCTCGTTCATCGAGCTCGTTAATGAATGACGGCAGAATTTAATGAGCCTTTGTTCAAGGTGCAACGCGCCTGTCACGATCAAGTAACGCTTTCACGAGCTTCAGAGCAACATTTATTATCATTGACAGTTACGACGTGTTAGTAGAGTCTCACACTTCGGGTCTGCGATATTCCCAACATCGATCGTACAAACTCGTAATGATTGGTCAGCGCAATAAGTTGTCTTTTTATCAGCAATAACTTGTGGAACGGAAAATACTAGTATTTAAGTTTTATTATCCGAAGATTATAGCCTAACGATGTCATAAAGCTTCATATTGCTCCTCATCTCTTTCCAGGCAATAATAAAGATAATATCGTGTAATCGATCTTGTTGCAGGACATGGTGCCCTCAGGGAGAGTTTGATGTATGATTTTTGCGTCCTGAGACATTTAAAAAGATTCTTTCTTGCATTTGACACGCCAGTCACTTCGCACGAGTCTCTACTAATACTAACAGCTTTTACAGGTCAAGAAAATTTAATGGAAGTGAAGAAAACACGTCGAAAGAATGTTCTCGTCTTCTGCGCTGCTCACCTTTGTCATGTGTCTCGAATCTGATAAAACGTTAATAAAAATTACATGAAACACTGAAATTGTGAAAGAAGAATGTTACTTGTCATATAATAAATTCTGCGCAATAGATCACACCGAAATAATATATGATAAGGTAAAATTCATTTGACAATTTCAAAGAATCTTTAGGTTTTTCAGGACGAATGACGTCAGCCCTGATCTCAAAATCTGGTGAGGGGGCACTACGCAGTGCAGTGAAAAGCTCTCATCAAGCCGAAAGCGTCGGCGACTTTAAAATCAGCTTTCGTGGGGAAGCATAGACGTGTTTACGTGTTTTTGCCGACGCCGTTAGCCTTGCAATGCTATTAAGTGGGACTTCTACCACAATCTTCAGTGCGAAAATAATTTCCAGCGTATTTTATTCGTTTGTCGTCGCTCGTTTCGCATTGAAGATTAATTCCCTACCTCTGGCGGCAATAAAACTCCAGCGAGGCATTTAGTCGATCGTTCTCAGGGCAAAGCTCTGGCGAAATTCAAGGGTAAATTTTCTTTGAGCTCTGATGTAAAGGGGAATTTTAACCCAATTCGGAGTTACAAATTTTACGTTTAACCAGGTCTGGTAAGAAGGCTGTCTGTTTGGATTTACATGAATTACTTTACCAAACGGAAAATTTGGTATGAAGTATCTTGCTCGAAAGATTTATTGTGAAGGAAACCTTAAGATTTGAGAATATATATCCAAATGCAGCAATAGATTGAAGATAATGTATCCTGACCATGCAGAGACTGAAATTTATTCACATACTGATAAGTATTTCAGTATCTATAGTTTCTGTTTTATTGATTTAACCTATTTCATTATATATTTCGATAAACAAAATTATCAAAGAAAATGAAACAACAATGTACGATATATTATATATATAATCCAGAACCTGCATAGGAAAATTTCAGCTATTATTTAAATCAGCTCAGGAGTGAAGGCTCAGTCATGTTGACTTCAGGCAGCTCAGGAGTGTACGCTCAGTCATCCTGACTTCAGCCAGCTCAGGAGTGTAGGCTCAGTCATCCTGACTTCAGCCAGCTCAGGAGTGGAGTCTCAGTTATCATAAATCAAGTCCACAAGCTAGAGACGTAGTAAAAAAAGTGTTATTGCCCTGTGATTGTTCTCAAGATATTAATTAAATGTCGTACCAAATATCGTAAAACTAAGTAACAAATGAATACATAATGTTGGTCTTCCTGCGCACTGATATTAAATTAAACTCCGTTGAATAAACACTTATGAAAGAATGAAATGTGGTGATGATGCTTAGCGATGGCCTAAATATTCTTTTTCTATTCTCACCTTGAAAGGAAAAAATTCAGCGAAAATAAACACAAGTTTCACTCGAATTTTAAATGTCTTTGCTGTTTTTAAGTTTTTCGTGCAAGCACCGTTAGTTTCTTACCAAAATTTCATAAATTTCGTGTTAACGTGAAGGCAGCTTTTTTTTATGTTAACCTGAGTATTTTTGTGATACTTTTACGGTAAATGTTTATATTTCAGCTCTTTTATATGAATTTGAAAATAAATAATCGACAGCGTCTGAGTCTAAAATACTCTGTGATGAGCAAAAGAGCTTCATTTCGGAGTGCAGGAAATGAATAGAAAATATTATTTCTTGGTGAATTCAGTATCCACAAACTAATGGAGGGGACAGGGCACTCCATTAGCAATTTCAACAAGGATGCTCGACTAAAACATTTATTTTCTATGGGAGCTTTTAGTTTAGTAAAAGCATGAACGGCGATGATGCAGTCGATCTTTCATCTCAATCAGATTACGCAGACAATATCAGGGTCAAAGATTACACTATTCATTCTGAACCCGTAAAATTGGTTCTAAAATAATATTCCCCTTTGAAAATTGAAGGATTCTCTGTTTCATAAAGAAGGTAGTTTTTAGAATTCTGTTGAAATCACTTCAAAAGCACTAGAATATAATTTTATATCTTCCCAGTGTATTGCTGTCTAGTTATTGAAATGTTCTGTGTGATGATGAAACGTTCGAAGCAAAAACTATTTAAAAGTCCCGAACTTTTTCATTTTTTTCGACAGTACGGGAGCCAGTAGAGCGTCATTGGCAAGCGAAAATAACGCTCGAGCGACGTCTGTGAAGCATCTGGAAAAATCTAGTGTTAAGCGAAACCGAAATTAAATATTAAATTGTTCGTCTTGCATGAGGTATCCATTGATCAATTTGTACCAAAGCTCTGTTATAGTCATTTTTCTTATTGCGTACCAGTTACCTTTATTGCGCGGAGACTAGCGGAGTAGAAATTTCTACTCATATTTTATTTCCTAGAACTCAAACTGTTGATTATTAGTCGTGATATATTTCTTTCCATGAAATAATGATGTATTATTGTACGCTAAGCGCTGTACGAACTAAGTAATATCCTGCCGTTAGCGAACGTGGTGATCGGTAAAAACCATCGCGATAAGTATAAATTTTCAGTACTTAGACGTCAGAAAATGGCCGCTCCCCATGAAACATCCGCAAAGAATTGCCGAATTTTCGAGCAGCTCAGGCCGTTATTATTCAGATCTTGAAAGAATGGAGAAAATTTTCATTTCTATGTTGGTGGGAGGCAGTCGTCGTTCATCATCGTAAGTTATTGCGTCCGAACTTTAGTCTCAGGGGAAATGTTTTCCCGTGGATATCAGGAAATGGTATCGAAGAAATTTGTAGCTGCTGACCTCCTGGTCCAGCTTCATTCATTCAACAGATCGAAGACAGTTACACGAGCGTGATGACAGCTAAGAAATGGTTCTCAAACCATTTGTAACCATCGCATCAGAAAATAACTTTTTATTTACGAGATGAAACATTACGTCAAGATTATTTCTTTTAAATTACAAGTAAGAATATCCCTGGGTTGCAGCCATTGATTTATATTTTCAAACTCCAAGAATGCGACAAAAAAGTCTTGTGTCCTTATGTACATGAAGTCAATTTTTTACGTTTCCATTTTCATTGAGTAAATCTCACAAGCTGTGAAAGCAATATCGCTAACGTCAATTTCACTCACAAGACCATCCTTCTCTTGATAAATTGCAAGCGGTGATTCGCGAAGCTTACAGATTTTATTTCTAGCACGAAATGCTACAGAAATGAGATTTAGCTACGTCATTATGGAGGTGAATATTTTTTTGCACACAGCTGTATAATGTTTTCCGTTTTATAGGTGAAAAAGAATGTTACTTTCATACAGTAACCAATAACAGGGTTGCCGAAATCGATCGAAACCAATTTACCAGGTGCAACAACTGTGAAGGTCAAGTTAATGGAAAACAACCTCTTACTTCATCACTATTTGTTCCTCCATTATCTAATCATAATCGTAGAGTGTTGGCTGAAAGGCACGAGTAAATAAAAATTTAAAATACATCAAAACAATTTTTATTTTCAGTTCATCTTATTCAGAGTGTGCACGAATAATGCATCCATTGATTTTAAATATTTACCAAGCCACCTGCAACTAGTTAGGTCACTTTTAGAATCTCCTTCGAGCCGCTAATGATTCTTCAGTATTCCATAACAGATATTTAAATTTAAGGAAACAAATACATTCACTCAAGTCCCAGTCAACAGTACGCATGGTACGATGGGAGAGCTCGCATTTAATTTCTGAGCTTTGAGTTTGAAATTTTCGCTTTATTTTATTAGTGAAGTGTGTTCCAGGCTTCAAGCAGGATGGTCAGAGTTTAGTATTTCATATAGTAGCTAATATTATTTTCCGTTATTTTGAGTTGAAGCGAATCAGCAAAGATAATTTTGTTTTTCGGCACATCTTTCGGATGAATATGCTCTGGTCATCATAATGCACATATTTCGATAGAGACCTGCACTACATAGTTATCGGTATCTATACTAGGGTCTACGTCAATTGATATAAAAACAATTGAAAACATACTGAACCATTTGGTCAAAATAAGTATTAACGATCATGGTTGATATGTAACATGTAAGTAATAGAGGAAGCAACTAGTCCAGCACATCCACATGTCGATTAATTTAATTTATTTACTCAGAAATGCTGCAAAAAGCTACTATTATTTTTTTTTGAAAATTAGTGGTCAATACTTCACAAAATGTCTACATAATTGAAGTCCAATGAATGTGCAAAACGTCTTGAATGATGGTACGTCTTTTCAACTCTAAATCATGGAAAAACATAACCAAGACATTCTCTGTTCCAAACAAGAGAATATGATTTTTTTATGATACAATATTATTCTTTGAGTTTTTATGAGAACACATGAAATTAGAAGAATGTGTGGTTATGAAGAATGAAGAATGTGGATGTTCAAAAAAGGAGCCAAAAAGGTAAGCACTCCTGTTGTTCTCGTAGGAATTTCAAATAAAAATTCTCTGATGTTTATGAAGCTGCATTTTTTGGGGAAAAAGCTAAATAATTGCGTCAGAATTAAACTTCTGTAAGGTATCATAGCTGCAGAATATTGTCTTTATAATAGTAAAACACGCTCTTCGGTAATAACATAGGGCAGAAATGCAAAACTCATCTTATAGTAACTAGATAAGGTTTCCCTGTCGTATCATGATTACGGCTCATTGGGTCTAAAGTGAATGAATTGTTCCATTTGGTTTTAGATGTTTGTTTAGAAATGAAGAAGAATCATTGGAGGTTCGAACAGTACTTTAAAACGATGATCCAAAAGGTTACAGGAGATTTAGTTCATACAGTATATAAAATCAGTAGGTACATTCTTCTCTGACATTCTGCATGAAGCGGACCACCAGATTTTTGGTAGCTGCTTCTTGCATTTGTTACCTCTGCTTGTAAGATTGACGAAATATCATTAAAGTAGTGTTCATACGTACCGCATAATTACACGATATAGCAAAATTCTTCTTATTAGGATACAATCTTTCTTTCTTGGTGTTATCTGAGCCGCCTGATATCAATTCGTCATCCTATAGGATTTCGTCAATACATTCAACTCATTTTGATCGACATTAGTACACTAAGTATTATTTCTAATCGCAAATTTCAATATCAAATGACTTTCTCTAGGTATTTTTCTTCATTACAATTCTTGTCCCACTCTAAATTAATTTCAGACGAAGCTTCAAAGGACGTTCCCCATAAATCTCGAGCATTTTCCCCCGGACTACAGCTTACACGTCAAGCAATTTTTACAACTGAAGAAAAGAAAGAACTTAATTAGTTTAACCTCGAGAATAAGAGAGGCCCAACGACGCCTCTATTTCAACTCAATTATGCAGAAACAAAATCACCCTGTGAAACTTGTCTATGATTTTTTTATTTGTAATTTTTGAAGTGATGAAGTCCAAACAGATAGTGTCAAAGCTCATTGTTATTGTGAATACGAAAAAGCCGTTTTAAATTCCCAAGTACATGTGACACAAAAGACAATCATTTATTTCCCACACGCCGCAGAAGCAGTAGTTTTCACGAGGTAATGAGAAATGTCCGTCAATTTCCCAGGAAAATAACTTTCTAATTTAGCAAAAAGGATGGGAATCTAATTTATGTCATTTAGAATGAAAAATTATTATGTTCTTGGACATACAGAACACTACAGATAATATTTTTTTCCGATTGTACTTCGCTCAGGAGACTTGCATACATGCAGAGATTACTTGTACACTTACGTACAAGCACGACCGAGGTATACATAGCTTGTCGACGAAGGTGTTCCTCTCAATATTCATTTTATTCAAATATGATGTGCCCAATTTCGAACCCTAAAACACTAACAATATTGTTATCAGCTCAATAAACCTCCTATGAGACCTACAAAAGCCAAAGAAAAAAATTGTGTATTCTTTGAAGAATTGAATTGTGAGTAATTACGTAATAGCCTCAATAGAAGGTAAAGAAGTCGTTCAGTTTGACGGATACCTTTCGTGCAAGTCATTCAACTGTGGCGACTCCATAAACATAAATTCAAAGCTCTGCGGAAATTTTACTAACATGTGACAACCGATGCATAAAAGTCTACGGTTTTACCTACAAATATTTAAGTATAAAATTTTTTCGACCTCTTCAACCAGGAGCAAAATTGTCTAAAGGGAGAAATGCGAATTCCAAGATAAAATTATTGAGAATAAAGTGGATAATTCAGAGCTGCGTATTACGTCTTGGCAGTAAATTAAAACACATTAAAGCACGACCGTAACTTCATAACGCGAAAGAAAAATAATTCATTGTTAATGTTAACACCCTGTCAACTCTTGGGTGACTAACTGCATAAGTCAAGATTCTCGAGCTACTTCCTCATATCATACGGGTAACTGAATGGTGGAAAATGAATCACATATTTAAAATACTGCTTAAAAACTGTGAGACTCATTTTTTCACTCTTTAACTCGTAAAAACACAGATGGTGGTGCGCAGTGTGACTGGGATGTTCATTGCAGTCCAGGGCAAAAAAATCTCCAAATATCTAAGCACTGTGTTCGTTTAATGCGATGAGGGTAAATTTTAAACGTTTTAAGATTGTTTTTCAATAATTCCGTACAGAAGGAGGGATAAAAAAGAATCTGATGAGTAAGACAACGATTTTAGAGTATGGTATTCATAGTTCATGACGGAACGATCATGTCAATTCTTTCTTCGTTATGGTGATCTAAGTGAAATCAAATGGCTTGGAATAACATAAAAATATTTACAGAGAGCTAAAGACATGCGTACACGCAGTAAGACCAACAGTTGTAAAATATTCAAATAATTTCTGTCGCCAATTTCACATTCGTTTACCCAAAAGCAATGACGAACCACTGTTTTATTCATAAATAAATTTAAAATAATATTACTCTCTTAATTTTGTATTCTTTGGGTGATACAAGGCACTGTTCAAGACAAGCTTACAAAGACAACGATATGGCGAAAATTCGTCGGATCCTACCATTGTGTTTTCCCAAGATTCACATGAAGGAATTTTTCCTACGCGAATACAGAATACGACTGTTGCAGATGACTGAAGAAGCAACTTACGATGTCCGCTTACACTTTGACATGGCCGCTTTGATGTCAAGAAGACTGTTTTTTCATCCATTCAACACAAACTCTGCTTACAAAGAGTTTCCACTGTGTCTCAAAATTTTAATTCCCATAGATTTACGTATTGTTTAATAACAATTTCTTCCCCTGTTGTGTTGATTACATAACCAGTACTTGCCTAGTGACTTAAAGGAGCAAGAAGTCTTAGTGCTTTGCAGCGGTGACTAAATTAGTTTCGAAACAGACTACTAACACCGCTTGAGACAAAAATCGAACAATATTTCACGTCACCTGGACCTCACACTAGAAAACATTCTTGACTCCGCCTTTGATGAGAAACTCACCTCACGTTGCTGTCTCCCCGCACGTATCAGCGACGCGTAATTTGCAGCCAGAATGCTGAGTTGAAAGCTGCCAAATAGCTCGACGGAACAAAAACTCTACCGACGCCGGCTATCAAGTCTTGTAAGCGATATGATGGCCTCGTTTCCTCCGAGACCTAGGCAAGGTGCTCCGCACGACAGCCGCGGTGCATCTGTTCGGTCGTAAATATCATGAGAGAACGGGGCGATGATATGGTACAGCTCATCGTGCCGTATCACGGGATATATGCGTTATTCGTGATATTCAACGGGATATTTACGGTGATATTTAAGTAATATTCACGATAGGGTACAGTTCATCATGCCGTAACGAGTGCTATTTACAATATTTGTGATATAAATGGGGGTATGCACGTGATATTAACGGTAATTTATAATTGGTATTTATGTGATATTTACGGAAGAATGTGCCGTAAATATCACGAATAAACGGGGCGATGATGTGGCATAGATCATTGTGCCGTATTAAGTTACAGTTAGTGTTTTTCTTGTACTCCTTTTCCATGTTGTTTTGTTTTCCGCGCTTGTGTGTTGCGAGTCGTGAAAGTTTGTTCAAGCGCAAGATACTCGTATCGCTTCACTTGTTTACCTGTGTACTTCATTGATTCATTTTCACTGTTCTTCCTGGAAACGATGTTAGCTAGCGTCCGCAATGCCTAGATAACTTGACTACTGGTGTACTGTTTGGCATCGGTGACTGGAACATGTTTCCTCGGACAGTATTTTACAGCAATTTTGTTCAAATTCAATCATTCATTAGTTGCCGCAATAAAAAACGTGGTTTCAATTCCGTCATTCTGTGCGATGTTTTTCTATTTCTAAAGTTTTCGGGAAAAATATAAACTAAAGTACACTATCACACGTCTTAAGCGTTGGTCGTGTGTTTCAGTGTGTAAAAGAAATAAAACATTATGTTGAAGATGCAGAATTTAAAATTCACTTAAGGCTTTGTTAGATCGTAATAAAATTATTCATGTTTTCATTCCGCATTAAGAGTTGAATTCGTGGATAATCATAATAAATATTAGGAGGACACCATTCTAACGCCCCATTTCCTGCTTTGATATTGCATCGAAGAAACATAAATTCATATATGAGGCAATAGACTAAAGATCGTGATGCGAAGGCGAGACAACAAAATCATTTTTCTTGGGGTAATTACATAGTGAAATTTCAATTCAGACCCATTTTCAAAAGAAAAATGTTTTCGAGAAGCATACAAATCCGGAAAAAAACATTTATTTTTCATAGTAATTGATTTTTATCATATACGCTCGTTTTAATTCAGTAATTCAGTAGTGCATCAAGCGGAGACGAAAGATTTTTGTTTTAGATTTTATTGTAATTTATTACTCGAGCGATTATTGTATGAAAATCGAAACAGTTACGACAAGCATTCATCAATTCCACTCATTCTGTACGCGTTTGATACATCACCACGCAAGAAATTTCATTAAAAGTTTACGCTACAGCTCTACAACTCAAATTGATCTCCCAGGCACTAAAAAAGGCGTTCTAAGAAAATTTCAAGGCCTCAAAGTTAAGGCCAGAAAAAAGGAAGATCTCAGCCTGTGAGAGTCCGCTCACCGTTTACATCATTTGTTCATTTTTATGTTCAGCTGCTCGGTGGTTTCAGAGTGTTAAGAATATAGCATACAAAAAGTTCTATTTAATCGCACAAGGTGGCTCAAATTTTCATTTTTATACATATTGAAGCAGAATTTCAATTTTTATTGCACTGTAGCGGTGGTCTGAATACTACTGTGTCATTAATAAGCATTCGAGTAGAGTTCTTCAAATTCTTTTGTTGATGTCACTCAATGTCGAGCCCGCTAATTAGTCTGCTGGGGAATTTATTAACTTAAAATTCAGACCACCATCATGTTTAGAATATTTATTCCTTTCATTTACCAAAATATCCATAACATTCACCTATATCCATGATTTTGATGAAAAACGGTGTACCTTGCTGAAGTAAGCTTTAAGAAGGAAAACTCAAATCCCCACATAAGTCATCACTTCAACTTCGTTGGTGTAAAACGGCCAATTCGAAAATCGAAGTTGCTTCCAAGCAAAATATCGTAGGAGCTCGTACGCCAGATGTTTTGCATCGTTCAAGCACGCAATTTTAAAGTACGCTTTAAGGCCTCGCAGTACTTCCTCTAAAGGCTTCCATACAGGCGGTTGTTGAACGAACGTTTCACCGTAACGTCCAAAGAGCCTCTGACAGCTATGGAAATGTGGTAGTGGGACACATTTGCATAAGCACACTAGAAAATTCATTCACTCAAGTAAGCAAGGAACAAGCATGATTTACTAGCAACGGTAATTGCGATGTTACCCAATTTTACTCAATTTTGTTTTATTACTAATTTAAGTATGACTTCTGTAAGCTTTAGTAAATTGTTACAATGTGGGTCTTAATCAGAATAAATTCAACTGGAGCTTTAAACTACACATTAGTGCTCGAATGCGAGTAGATCGAGCTAATTTTCAGTGGTTGAGATTTGTGATTGACATTCTGTTTCCATCATTACTTTTTAGGTTTTACATACATGAGATTTGGGAAATAACACTGATAAAACATATTTCGTGCTGTACTACAGTATGACTTAAACTCGCAATGTGTTTTCGCTCTGAGAGTGGTAAAAACTCATGCAAGATTTGCTAAGAAATGAGCTGTTTTATAATAAGTCTTCATGCTGGCGTTCCAGATGGTAGCTGAAATTGAGGCAAGCAGCTATATTTATTTTTGAATTTTAACCGTTGAAACCGTTTATGTTACGTTACGTTTTATGCAACATATATCACTATATGATCACATTCAATGAATATAACCATATACATATGTTAAAAGGTACAGCATTAAATTTCATCACGCAAGTACCGCATGTAGCACGGAGCAGTTTCTGTGAAATTGAAGTCCATTCCGTCTTCAGGTTTACTGTTAGAGTTTCGAGTGATATGTGCGGATTGCCAAGGATCCTATTCTCGATCAGATAAAAAGTCCATGAAGTTATGAACATGACTCCTTGAAGGCTGTTCATTCCTTACCAAGAACTTGGAACTTTCCTATGCCTTGCATTTAGTTCAATCTGGAAAAGCGTGATGAATTAAAATTTTATTGATCGCTTCACTGAGAACTCTGCAATTGTTACATCTAGCATTGAGTTAATTTATAAATAATATTTGTTCTGGGACTGAGTCAATTTAGAACTAGCATTTCATCTAACACTATGTCAACTTATAACTAGCAGTACATATAGCACTGAGTCAACTTACAACTAGCATTATATCTCGCGTTGAGTCAACTTACCACTAGGATTATACCTAGCGTTGAGTCAACCAGAACCAGAATTATACCTAGCGTTGAGTCAACTAACAACTAGGATTATACCTAGCGTTGAGTCAACTTACGACTAGGATTATACCTAGCTTTGAGTCAAATTACGACTAGGATTATACCTAGCGTAGAGTCAACTTACAACTAGGATTATACCTAGCGTAGAGTCAATTTACTACTAGGATTATACCTAGCTAAGAGTCAATTAGGAGACGTGTCACCTTCCTCAATTCCGTTTTACGCTTCACGGAACATTCTGGAAGCTTCGCTGAGCCCAAGGAACTTTTGAGCCCTGATGCAAAATTTGAGAAGGAAATAACTTTAATTTAACAGGAATAACCCGGTGGAGCATGCCATGCATTTTTGCTAAGACGTGATTTTGAGATTCCTAGCATAATTGGCCACATGGAATATTCGAGAGGGTATCGGAATATTTAACACTGACCCAACGAGCACACCGAAAATATTCCTATACTGTTTCCTTAAAAATAAATCTATGTTGATCGGATCTATTTTGGGTCGCCATGACCAACAACCAGAGACCGACTCAACATTTCAAACTACTTTCGCTCCCACTTGAACTTTGGTTGGAATTTTTTTACGTAACTGATTAAACTCTTTTCTTAGGACTTCGATTGTTAGTGAAATCATAAACTTTTGGTCTAAAACCTCCATCATCTTAGAGCAAGGTGACACTAAATAGAATCAGAATTTCTAACTGAATGATCAAACTGAATATGATTCTGAGCATATGAAAAAGTAATAACTATTCCACATACTACTCGCAAGAACTCTGACTGATGCCGTTCCGGAAGGATCTGTCTTAAATTTTTACTTCTACGCTCCCAAGAGCTTAGAATATTTATTTACTGGAACTTTATTCCAGGAACATCTGTAATTACCCGTAGTTATGGCCAATAAAATATTTGTATCAGTGGTTTTGAAAATTTAACAATGAGGCTGGGGGAAAAGTTAGACTGAGAGAGCATCTATAGTTATACATAGTTAAGGCCAACCAAATATTTTTCACAATTGTTTCGTAAATTTATCAATGGGGCAGGGAAAAGTAAGACTGGGGGAGTACTCAGGTATTTACAAGCATTGCTGACACACCTTGATTTTCTCAGTGGTGATGGTTATTGACGTTGGTTCGTACACTTCGATTCATGAGCCTGAGTCGATTAATCAATTTTGATTTCGTGTAATGTGAGCGTAGGATTACATACGTAGGCTGAAAAATTTGTACTCCGGGACGTATGAATGATTTGTGTCTGAAACGACAAAAAATGCTTCTAGCGGGAATGTCGTGAGAAGGCGAGGGCATTCTGTGTTCCTTCAACTGACAAGCATCGAAATTGTTTTATTATTCCTCGTTCGTTGCTGCCTCCAAAAATTGCTCACAACAGGTATTAATGCACGCTATTCATTTTCATTCCATTACGCCTGACTGAAAGAAGAGGCATTGTTTATGCTGGGTTAATCACTGGAGAATTAAGGAAAACTCAGTAAAAGTTAACCTACTTTTCTCTTTTAATATACAAAAGAAGCAAGTATGTTTCGTGACTATATTCACACTTCAATGTTTAAATCAAATCATTCTGTTCGGTTCCTAAATCCCAATATGTAGTAAACTCATTTTCCTATGACGAATAAAACGTAACATCCCTCTATATTTACGCTTGTGTTCCTGTACACAATTTAGTCCTAACTGCTTCGAACAGTGATTTAGAACAACAACATGTAATCCATTCGTCGTCTCTTGTTTTGTAGAATGTTCGTCATTATGTAGTACTCCGTTAAGAAAATCTTACATTTCTGAAACGTATATTCTCAGGCCTTGAATTACATTCCCCACTGCCCCGGGAGCTATGATAATCTGATTACGTTATTGATTGAAATCGACTATGCAAAGAAAATCTTCTCGGTAGCGGCTGAGATGCCGATGCCGTCTTATACAACATGCAAATGAAGTCATCACTTTGCAATGACTGGGTCCGCTCCCTCATGCAGCATTTGAAGAGCTGCAACCCGTAAATTTAGGGCTATAGTGCACAAGAAAAACAAGATTTTCAGCCTATATTATTAAGAAGGTACAAACATTGAATTTAGTTTCAAACTTCGAAACGTCGCGTGTTCTTCATTTAGATGACACGGTAACTTGAACCTATTTTTAATTTTTTTATTTAAAAATAATCGGTAGGGCTGCAAAGGATACTGTATTAACAGCTAAATATATAACAAGGAACTCATGCTTTTCAACGAATTGACGACAAATTTGCACAAAACTCTCTAGTTCTCACCCTACACATACACACTTAAACGAATGAGTAGACTTATGAAAAAATTGCATAGCTTTATTGTATTTTCCAATCTTTTGTATCAATATAACCGAGTCGCAATAACGAGCTCAACGTCAGTGCGTAGTAATTTAAGTAGTAGCTTGTTTACGGAGTAGCTTGGTTAACGTTGTGGTTTAACTTAGTAGTTTATGTTATAGGTTACGTTGTAATTAGTTGAACGTACTAGTTTACGTAATAGTTTACGTGTACAATAAAAGGCTACATAACATTTGATCAACTGTCTGCCAAGAATTGGTGAATAACTTGGAGTTCCGTAGGAAAAGAAGAATAAATTTTGCATTTCAAACTTCAGACCAATTTGGAAGCCTATAATATCGAAATGGAAAGCCTGCCCATATAGGTACTACTTGTCACAGATCAGTGACTTTCCCAGGAAATTAAAAGGCATGCAAAAGGCTTTTATTGAACGAGCGCAAAAGGCAAATTAGCCAAGCTGAAATTTCAATCTGGGGAAAAAATAATTTTCCATGTAACATTCTTAATTTTCCTACAAATGTACTTTCAGTTTTAGTTGTAGTTCTATATCGTTCGTGTATTTGCACCGTAGATATTTATAACATTGCGATAAATGCGAAGAAAAAACGAAAAAATGGAAAAACTTGAAAACTAGCAAGTTTATTTTATGTATAATATACTTTCAGTTCCAGTCGCCATTATTTCTTAGTCTATCACTTACTGCACTATCATGAAACTACAAGGAAAACTATTAATCGGATAATCTACATAAATTTTCTCTATCTTAATGAAAGAGAGAGCATGAATATCTCAATCGACTAATCCGAATGACTATTCCCAGTTCACGATGGGCTGTTTAGAGTTCCAGTTGCACTACTAGTTACGTCAAATTTTGGGTTGGTAAATTTGCAACACCTATTTCCCGTGTACCTGATCTGTCGACGCAGGCGATGTCTGATTGCCAAATCTTTACATCCTTTTTTTGTATTTTCTCTGAAACAGCAATTATATTCCTCGAGTGAGGAGTCAGGCGTCGTTTCCGTGCCTCTCAGCATCTGTTCAAATGCAAAAATTAATATTTCCTTAGTCGTGCTTACCTGCCCGTAAGGTTTGAATGGAACTCCAACTGTCTGTTCCTAATTTCATTTGGTTTTCCAGCCCCATTAGGGAGGCAATTTTTCCGGTGTTACGGTAACCTGCAAGCCTGAACTTCAAACACGAGTTCAAAGGTGTTTACTCAACAATTTGAGCATTAAGTGAGCAAACTTCAATCATGTTTGACTGCGAAACGAGGGGAAAGTTCTGGGCAGCTTGTTGAAACGCTTATTAGAACGTAAATTTTGCTTTCCTTGGATAAGCACAGCTCTTTTGCTTGCCATTAGAGGATGCCAGTCTTCTCATCTCAAACGATTCGCAACTGTTTGATTGATTGCAAGAACGAGCTCGAGTAAAGTTCGTAACGAAGAGCGGCAGATTTTTAAATTCTTGAGGCAAGACCCTTCTGCATTTCAAATCTGATGAGAATATCAGTGATTTGACCTGATGATAATATCAGTGATTTGACCCGATGATAATATCAATGACTTGAGGTGATGATAATATCAGTGATTTGATGTGATGATTATATTAGTGATTTGACCGGATGATTTTATCACGGATTTGACCTGATGATTATGTAAGGGATTTGACTTGATGATAATATCAGTAGAAGACGCAAAAACTCATAATTTTATTGGCTATGTTCACCTTATTTCTGAAAGAATCTTAACGCCAACGATATTTAAAATGAAAGAAAACTTTTAGAGTTAACTTTGAAACGATATTCTTCTATAAGGAATGCAACTGCTGTAAATACATTTGCATGCGATGCTGAAAAAACTACAATTTTTTCCGCTCGCTTACAAGGCCGCGAGTGAGATTTTTGAAACAAAACCTTATGCCTTGTGTGAGAGTATATTGAGCCTTTGAAAATTTTTTGTCTCTGCAATAGATAAGATTCCACTACCAAAGCACTTCGATGGTGTGGAGAAACTCTCATGTACCAGCACACTTACTAAGAAGTAAGATATTCTTTAAGTTTGGTATTCATATAAAGGTGAAATTAGCTGTTGATTGGCCCACCAATCAATCCAGAGCGAAAAATCAAAAGATTCAGAGTGCTTGCAGTCTCTCAGAGAGTTAATGGAGTGCCAGAAAATTTTACGATGATGAAAAAACTATTTGAAGATCATCATAACCTGTGACTCATCTTTGATGAAGTTATTATTTGAAATATAGGATTCGTCAACACGGAGATGGATATCATTAACTTTCCGGGAAAAAATCCTACATAAGTACTTTAACGTGATAAGACATTCCTTTTTTAGCTGTTGGTCGAATAATGTATTTATTTCCCAATAAAGAGCGACAATACCTTCCTGATTTTAGAGATTATTTTCGGTTTCTCGGATCCGCCGAACAAGAGAGAGCAGCTTTCGGGACGCTGCTGTTTGGGACACAGTCTGGTCTTATGTCTCGAATGAAGGAAAGTTTGAGTATTTGTCGTTTGATGTCTCGTAACAAGCCTGAATCTGTTTAAGAGAGGCAATTCGGGACCGGCCACTAAGTTGGTCCCAGAAGTTCTATCATATAAAATTTAATTCGTACGAATACCTTCATCGTTGTACGGTGAAAGCATCAAAGAAAGTCGAAGTGTTTTGGATTATTTCGCTTCCTGATCTTTCCTACTTCAGTTGCTGAGGTAAAATTCATTGCCATCGACGTTGAATTTTCTTTTTCTTACAGGCCAAGTTTAATTTAAGACCGAAGCAATTGTTTTAGCTCGTTACGTTGTGAGGAATTATTAGAACAATTTTTACCATTACGTGTTTCAGAATTTCATTTCATTTTTCCAAAGATATTCATTTTCAAGACAAAGGTAAAGCACTTCCTTGCTTCATGCAGTTAATTTAACTTAGGAAAATATTGTGGGATTTCCTCGCTTGAATGTAGCTAGCTGCCGCAAAATATTTGTGAAATATTATACATTTATTCGGAAAAAACACTTTTTCAACACATTCCTAGTCTGACAATGAAACACGAACAATAGAATGTGCGAAAAATGGTACCGCCAAATGACGTACAGAGCAAGTATAGAGGCAGAAATTTGGCAATTAGATTGTAATGTACAAACTCAAATCGAGGAAAATTTTCACTTACGAAGGTTGAGGCGTAGGTACAGAAAGGAGTAAAAAATAAATTCATTCTAAATGAAAATATCTACTTGGCGGAAAACTTTTATGCCGATTTACAAACTTGATCGAGAAATGTATGATTCATTTAAAACGACTACCGTTTATCCAATTAGATCTTCAAATATCTGAACCTTGAATCTTTTTGCTGCACAATCTTTTTGATGCACCTCGAAAGATCCGTAAAATTTCTTCCTTTGAGCGGAATAGTGAGGCCGTTAAATCTTCGACGGAGTTGTGAACTCTTGAACAAGCTCTCTGTTCAAGCGAAGACTGCACAGAGATGCCTATTGGATTAGGATCCGAAGAACATGGGGTCCACATCTCTTTGGACATAAACCTCGAGAGAAAAAGTCTGCACAAGGCTTGCGTGACATACGCATTACGGGGTACAGGTTGCGATCAAAGCCTTTCACTCCGAGGTCTATTGCTAAAGTCTGCTCGCTCTTTGAGGCATTCAACTTAACTGCCTTCCAACCAGTTCACCGAAAACTCTAAAACATTTTGAGGAGTTATCTGAGTTTGGTTTTCCTACGCGGTACATTTCAATAATGGTTTCGCATTTCGTGCTTAAATTAACTTCATATTATTCATCGAAATATTCAATTGTGTGTTTGCAGAGGCTAAAAATATATTTTGGAATTTGTTGATATAGAAAGCAAACGGGTTGATGGTCCATTCACAAATAATAATTATTTCGATTCTTATCTCCATCTTTATGCCCTACTTTGTAATGACGAATTACTAAAAATTTTGTTATGTTTCTTGATGCAAAAAAAATAAATGAATTCAAAATAAATTTCAAATTCGCAATATATGTTTGCAAATTTTATCGGAGTGACTATATACTTATGCAAAATACTATAAGGTAAACTATGCGATCTTTATGGTTAAACTTCATTAATACTCAAAACAGATGGATGTATGTAAGGTCAAGATGTAAATTTTTGCATAGTGGCTCGAAATTGAAACGTGCAATTTACCTGGAGTAAGATATGAATTAATTTTATTACTCAAACGGTATTAAATTATCACCTGCGAACAACATCATATTAAAAAAAAAATTTAAGTACCACGCTTTTTTCAATAATGAAATCGATTGCACAGCATTTTCTCGCAGTACTCAGTATACATGCATAGTGGGCAGTGGCTGGAGTCGTACAGGAGTAGTTTATTATATTTTCAATTGCACAATGAGAGACTTATCAGTCCTCGACGAAAGTTATTATGAACGATCTTGGAATCGAAAACCTCTCAAAATGAGTCTCGCAACTCCGAACGATTCTAAAAAAGCTTAAAAGCAAAAACCTCTTAAAATAAATCTTGCAGCTCACAACAATTTTAATCGAACCTAAAATTGAAAACCCTTCAAAACGAGTCTCGTGAGTCCAAAATATTTTAAACGAATTTTAAATTGAATTGAATTTAAAATGAACCTCGCAACTCCGAACAATTTTAAATGAACTTGAAATTGAAAACACATCGAAATGGATCCTGCTACTTTAAACAATTTTAATGAACTGAGAGTAAAAAAAAATGTTCAAATCTGTCATGTAACTCCGAACAACCATAATCCTTAAGTAATTACTTGAAACTAATAGTACTAGCTGGTTAGACTGTGACAGTTATTTTTAGCAACAAGTTTTAGTCAAAAAACAACGTAGCCTATAATGCCTTATGATATTTTTTAAATTTCCATTCATTGCATCCAATCATTATGAAACCATGATATTAAGTGCATATTTATATGCAGAACACGAAAGTAACATCGGTCTCCATTTCTTCCTTCGATTTTGTGTTTCGTTAAAAAGTAAATATTTTGTTCAGTACTTCAATATCCTATCACCTCTAAATACCACTTCTTGATTGTCAAAAACCGACGACCATTTGCGAATCGTGTTCCCTATTGATTACTGAATATTTACGGTCAATTTGAACGAAATTGAAAGTATTCAATTTCATTCGAATTTTCTTACCACAAAAGTTACACTGATCGAGGAAGACAAAACGTCTGAGGATGATTTACGTGCACGTCCTCATTCAGAAACTTCACGGAAATTTTGAGCAAATTCCATTGACAAACAAACACGTCAAAAAGGAACATTTCTCTCTTCGATATGACGGAGACCCATACAAAGTCAACAAATCGTCGGTCGTTACAGGAAACGAGAAAACTCTCCTGCTCCGAGAAAAAAGTTATTAGCAAAAATGTCACGCAGTTCAAGGCCACTATAGCTAAGAGAATGTTATGAGAATTTTAAGAATGTCTACTCCTTATCGTCACGTTCTTTACTGAAAAAAGTTGTAATACGTAACCATTATCACGTAAACTGGAATTAAATTTCGTGTAGTTTCTTTTTAACTTTTTTGACCCAAGCAGCTTTTAACCTCGTATGTCAGATCAGTTGCTTATGGTGTTTTTTGGTAAATAGTACAAAAAGTCTTTTTAAGCTAATTTGGAAAGTATTAATTTCAAGTGAGAAATCTTAAATTGTTCTCCTCTTCCGTGTAAAGACAGGAGATTGTCATCAATTTCGTAGGGAAAGAAATGTTTCACATTTCCTACATTTGCGCATCAAGTGATGCCTCCATGTTTGACACACTGAAGCATCGTGAAACAAGATAATGCATACACTACGTAGAACTCGTCTTCGCGTCTAAAGGACTCAATTTTTGATCTCAGCAACCTACTTTTCAGAATGTTTCACGAAACGAAACTTGTTTTGTATTCAACACAGACGTCACACGTACATTTGGACTATTTATAGGGTAACCAACATCCATGTTGGTTTCGTTAGATGGACTGGTTTTCGTACGGAACATTTAGGTTACAACATTCTCTGCTGTGTCTTGTGAAAGCGCCAGTGCTTGTTGGTCTCGACAGAGTTTCAATATTTTTCACCAGATTTTTCAGAACTTTCACTTCTTGTTTTCCTCAAAAAAAAACTTGATGTACAGTCAGGGATATATTGCATAAAATCTACCTAGAAAAGCACATTCACTTAAGTAACATCTCCATTGCGACATTAATATTTAATCACATTAGTATTTGGCATCAATGGCTGAAAATTCGCGTTATCTTCTTTGAATAATGCGTTACCAGTAAAAAAAAACATTTTTTTGTGTCTATTCAAATCTGGATACGGACGACACCAGTGTCCGCATATTTAAATTACGTCCCCTAATGAAAAGCTTGTTTTACAAGAGACGCGACGTCACCCTCGCCCTCCTCCAGTTGGCCGTCATTCTTTTTGAGTATCGAACAATTGCTTCCGTCGCGCAGGAGCAGAAAAGGAACGATCAGATTGCCGCCATGTGAAAACCTTCACTTTCTCAGTCATTCTAATCAATAGAACACTCATAATAGATGTGAGAAACATCACGAAAATTTTCGTACAATTCTCAATGAACGTCATTTCTGACCGCTCAGCATTTCGAACATACAAACGTTTCACTTCACGAAAAATGGGATCCAATTGCGTCAGCGACCGCAACCCGAGGGGAATTACTAACAAGAAACGAGTGTTTTTTTGAGATATCACAATGGAAAACCAGTGGTAACAAGGTAACGTAATTCGAAATTCGCATAAGTAATGTTGAGTATTTGATGTCTGATGTGCATATTAAATATTGCATGTATGTGTATCGTTGCCCTATATTTGGAATTGATCCCTGCATTTCGTGTCGGTACACGTCAAGTTACGCTCTGAAAATTGAAGCATAAGTATTAAAATCAGACATCGGATATCATCAATATTATTGATGATAACGAATTTAACAAGCGAGTTATACAAAATAACGAATGCTCAGAGAATCTTGGTCAATTTTTCGAAATGATGATGACAAATTATTACAAAAAGAAAGACATTATGAAGACCTTGTTAAATAAAGCTAAGGAAACTATTACCCTTTACGTAAAAAAATACTACAAAAGAAGACAAATTCCTTACCTGATCTTCATGACTCTTAGCAAGTATTCTTGAGATTTTCGCGAAGAATGTTAGCGTTCTATGCACATTGTTATTTTTTATTTGGGCTCTTTATGGTTTGCTCTACCACACCATGATGAGACTTTTATTTAACTCGTAGATTGATCCTAGTTTAAACACGTTTGGGAAAATTTAAAAGAGAATAATCTAATTTCACCCTCGAACGACCGTTTTTCTCTCAAATTATTTTGAGTACATTTGTAAAACTATTTATGCTTTTCTTCCTCCTCCGATTCTCAGTGATTAATTCCTCCGAACCCTCAGCATATCGTCCACTTCTATCGTCCTGCACTTCTACGCAGGACATAAAATGATTTCCGCAACATTAAAATGAAGCACACAGGAGCGACTCGCTCCGTATCTGCCTTCATGTAAAACAGATTTTTAAACGCAATCTGCATCCGATCTTCGCGTTCGCAACAGGCAGAGTAGCCGCCAGTGAACATTGCATTTTTGGTCGATATTGTGGAAAACATCTTGTCCCAAATTCATGGGCAGGACGAAGATTGTGTCCCACCAGTCGTGATCTAACGCAACGGAGTGAGTCAGGAAGCCTATTCAGCAGTGGTATTATTTTAATGTTTGAGAAATAAATTTAGGAATTCACTTGCAAAATTGTGTAGAGTTTTTGAAGATGTCCAGCGATACTCTTGAGAAGCCACTTGTAATGTTGGTTAAGCTGCTGGCAAAGTTTTAGCGGATTATTTATTTGTTAAATCGTTGTATGTTTTAGTAGTCCGGGACATTTCATGTTTGACACCGAAGCACCTACGCACGTACACATTTAATCATCAAGTTTAGGTAGGACTCTAATTTTATTTAATTTACTATATTTCATTTACATTTTATTTTATTTTAATACATTTGAATTTTGAAGGAAATTATAAAGAATAATTGGGTAAACTTTATACTTTGCTCACTGTAGCCTGAGCAGAATTCAATCGTAGTTCGTATAAATTCCAATGTGCCACTAATGTTTTTCTCTGTCGATGGCTTTTAAATCGAGGTAAAAATACCAAATCAGGGGACAAAAACATTACTATACACCTGAATTTTTCGTCCCGTTTAATGCGATGGCTGCAGCCGTTTTGGCTTCAGGTGCCCGGCTTAGACGATCTATTAGTCGGTGAGATATCTCTCAGAAAATCGACCATTGATTTACGATTCTAATTAGAACGAGAAGATTAAGCTGCTTTGAGAGGGCAATAGTCACAACTTGGTGTACAGTTTCCATTCGTGCTGTGATTAGCGTGCTACAGCAACGTGCAGCGTACTATGTAACGTATAGCGTGCTATGTAACGTATAGCGAGCTATGTAACGTATAGCGAGCGACGGTAACGTATAACGAGCTATGTAACGTTTAGCGAGTTATGTAACGTATAGCGAGCTATGTAACGCATAGCGAGCTATGTAACGTATAGCGAGCGACGGTAACGTGTGCGCTCAAGAGGCTGTGCTGTGGAAAGGCCGTCATGAGTTGTCGAAACCAATTAGAGTTCAATCGTGAGAGCATCTCATTTCCTAAGGCTCTAATTTCGAGCGTGGCCCATGACAGTTTCAATTAACTGTAATCGTCTTCATGATGATAGATATATTGTTTGAAAATTTGAGTAATTATTTGGTGAGACCAGCCAGCTTCAATAACGTATCATTTCGCTTTCTTTTTAAATAATTGTTTGTCTCTAAGCTCTCAAAAATACTTTTGCTAACTTTTAACCTAAAATATTTTCTTTATTCATACGGTTGAAGTAATTCTCCACGAGTCTTCTGACAGTAACGATATAATTCAAACATGCTTACAAATATTTATAAGGGATAGTCACCCAAGAAATTTTCTTCTAACAGCTATTCACAAAACAAGTCGAGGGCAAAATTGCATTTAAAGAGGAAATGGGTTACATCAACCCGACGGCTTAGCTAACCTTATCGATCGCCAACATTCTACAACGCCAAACTCACGAGTTATGTCAATTAGTTTAACTTTAGATTTCGTCGACGGTCAATTTAATTTTGACAAATCGCTGTATTCGCAAGGCAAAACTTGAACGAAGAAAAGCGAGCATGGCAGCCCTTGGCTAACGAGGAGAAGATGACCGTGGATAGCTCAGAACAAATGGGCCCCAAGGGAACCTGATGAAAGATCAATTAACAGAGAACGCAAGTGAATTCTCTTCCCTAAGGAAAATTTCAAAATGGCAACGCTGCCCGCAGTAATAAACGAGGCCCCAAGGAGTGGTAAAGAGACTAAAGTGCTCACGAGAAAGCCGATGTTTAACCTGAATCTTGAAACAGAAGGCTAGTGTCTCGTCTTGGTACTCCTTTCAAAAAATTAACATAAAACCTAACACGCATAAAAGATCAGCTGTTATTTTATTTGGCAAACCTAATGGAAGTTCGCAAAGTTTTTAGTAATTGGTCATATGACAAATCCATCCGATACAAAAATTTACTTAAAAATTCGAAGCAATACGTTGAGAAGTGACAAATTGTATAACTCTTTGGTGTAAATTGTCAATACGCTACTTTTAGCTCGAAAATTGGATTCACTTTCAGGATTCGGATGTACATAATAAGACGAAGAACTTTTAGTTTCACATGAAAGGTTTATTTCTGCGCTAATAATGAGGGACCCCATTTTCTTACATTTTTGATTTTGTAGATTTTAGCTACTTTTATGTCCTCCAAATATGGCGTCCAAATGAAGTTCATGATTTTATGTAACTTTGCGAAAGAAAACTACATTTAGACAACCACATTCTTCGAATTTTTCTACTCGTACACTGAAGAAATAACGAATTTTACCTGAATTCTATTCCTAAACAGCCATGAGAAATGCAGATGCCGCTACCCAGCAGGCCTAGAAATATGACACAAGGCTAATGCTTTTTTTAAGATCAATCAACAAAGTTCTGACATTTCGTCTATCAGCTTTAACGAAAGTAATTCCCAGTTAAGTTTCGTATAGCATTTCCTATGATTCCAGTTAACGACCTCAGAAGCTGTCGACAAATCGGGATTCGGATATGGATTTGGGGGATTTACTCGAAATGAAATGAGCAGGACGAAATTTGCGAAATTTCTCTTGTACTTTGGACCTGTTTCGTTAAAAGTAAATTTATCGAGCTGACAGCCTGGAGTAACGTGATCAGGTTAATTGATCGGGTGTCACAGGTAGGATACAAATGGCAAGGTTACTTACGGGCAGCGTCCTGAGATACCCATACACTTACGGGCAGCGTCCTGAGATGCCCATATACTTACGGGCAGCGTCCTGAGATGCCCGTATACTTACGGGCAGCGTCCTGAGATGCCCATATACTTAAGGGCAGCGTCCTGAGATGTCCATATCATATATGACAAGAATCAATTAGTCCAGCTGGAAAACGCTCGTTAATTAAAAGAAGCTTCAGACTATTCGAAGTAAGTCTTAGAATCCTAGGAAACTATTTAGTTACTTGTAACAATGGACGAGTGAGAATCTTCACAATTTATCATAAGTCGAGACAATTTACAATGTACACTGAACGCGATGAGACCTGCTACTTCACTCGCTGATTGCCAAGAAAAAAATATGTGAAGGAGCCACGTTTTTCTTTGACGATTTTCCAATTCTTGCAGAACGAATGCAGGACTTCCTTCAGTTTCCCTTACATCCTTTGAACACTGCGAGAATCCGACCAAAAAGAAGCCTCGTAGCTACATATTCAATTAAAATAAAGAACATCTTCAGTGCCTGGTTTTTCGTACATAGAAGTTATTTGCACCGATTCGAACAATTCATTTATATCAGCAACGACCGTACACTGAGACCAGATGACTGAGACCACATGAAAAGAACAGGGCTTAGTTAAATGATCGAATAGAAGCCAAATGAGATTCCAAAACGAAGATGCTTTCAACTTCAATTTTGCTCCATTCAATTTCATGAGTGGAGAGGAATATTTTTATATCAATTTAATTACCCCGTACAGGCTAAATGAAACTTGGTCATGATGTATGCAGAATAAATTCGATACTCTTTGTACAATTATTCAGAACGGTCACAGAAAAATTCGAATAAAAGCCTGTTATGTATAACAACCTAACCTAATTTATGAGCATACATACCCATTTCTAGCACACACACGCTTTAGTGGAAGAACTGAAAAAGACTGAAGTGGATACTACAAAACCGTTTCCAGCACTAGCACGCTGTAGTGGAAAAACTGGAAAATGAGTAAAATGGATACTTCAGCCAACTCCAAGCTTGTTAATGGAAGTTGTACTCGTAATGCAATACAATGTCAAGTCATGACACTGAGCTCACTCGACGTTATTCACGCCATTGGAGAGCATTCTCACTCAGAACATTCGCGTCCAACTGTACTCGACACCGCGTACGAAGGCATTTGCACTGCATGGAGTGTGCTGTACTCTAATTTGCAGATGTAAATAATAGCATTCTCGCATCCTTTTGTTCATTCAATAATAGAATTGTTAGAATTTTCAGGCGAGAAAAATATTTCCTCGTCAATTTTTGGCTGCTATAATTGACTAGAAGTTGAAAATTACTGTAAGCTTTTCTTACAATGGAAAATTAAGAAATGAAATTCAGTATCGTAATAATTTAGGCCTACGAATAAGATGTCTCCTGAGTCAAGGTCATTTTTTATCAACTTTTATTTGGTAGTAGTACGAAATCACATGTAAATTACTTCTGCTAAACTAGTACCTGCAATCTTGAAAACTTAGATTCGTTTTGTATGAGGCCGAATATCATCTTTGTTACAATGCTTCAATCTACTCATGGTAACAGTTTAGTAATTATAACAAGAATCGCTTCTCAGTATGTGAATCTGATTCATTCTGGCCAATGTATTTGTAACTTAATAATGCAAACGAGTTTAATGAGTGCCTAAATAAAGTTCTATTAGAAAATCCCAAACTCAAGTTTGGGAAAGTGCGACTTGTATAAAATTAGCTACACCAGAGTGGGCATCAGCATCCTTCATAACAACTCGATTTTTAAATAGACCTTTTAAGTAACCCTATAATCATCCGTATCTGAAAAAACGATTGAAAAAAGTTCAAGGCAGGGAAATGTTGTGAAAGGTTGAACCTGTAATGAATTCTAAGCTAAAATATTCAAAGCTAAAGAAGAAGAGGTATCATTGAAGGTAGGTTTAAACTGACGAACTAAAATCATCTCCATTAATTTCGAACGAGATTTTTTACTATTAAATATAATGTTTAGCAGTCAACATGAATATGAGTTAAATGATTAAATTCTTAGGAATAGTCCCTTACTCTTCTATGCATTTGTTTTGTCGCCCTATTTCTAGTGAAGACAGATACCCATTTGTGCTCGGCAATGCGCATGGTGGAGAGACAACAAAACCTGCGCGACGATCAGCTCGAAAACATCCGTAAACGATCTTCATTTCAAGGCATCTGAGGAGGTTATTTTCCCGAATGGATTACTCACCCGTACGACTGAGGATTGCAGTGAACGATAAGCAATGACACTACTGATCTTAAATACTCGGTGGAAATTCGACGGAAGATTGCTTATTTGTCCAGTGCCCTCTCATATCTGCCATGAAATAATCTTTGAAGTCAAGTTGATAAGCAATTACCGATGATTTGTTTCCCTCCTGCTTAAAGTTCACCTCTTTTGAAACCTCATGATGAAGTTCGAGTCTTCGGTTTAAATTACTCCTGGGTCTTGATCAATTGTGACTGTAATCTCAGCCACTGCTACACAGACTTCGTTCATGGAGCAGTGAAGGACAACATGTGCAATTTTGTACTGCTAATGGAATGCATACAAAAACAGAGGGAGGATATACTTGTCTAAGAAGTTCGTTTCCTTAACCTCATTAAAAGAATTAACCTATAAACTTTAACATACGCTCTTGTACATCACACTTTGAGACGGGAATTCAGTTTGGAAATGTTCGTGTACAAGATCCTATCGATACGTTCTAAACTTCCGCGCACATTGAGCTAACTGTTTTATTTTAAATCTAACTCTAATTCAAGGACATAGTGAATAGATATCTTAGCTCAATTCTCTCTGACAAATAAATACACGCATACCTCTCTAAATGCACGTTCAAACATTTCGAGAATATGTTGGTTTATTTGAAAATAAAAATTCTCAGGAACGTGTTGCAAGTCTCATGCGAACGGTATTAAGACGCTGTAAATTCGTTAATCGAAACGTATATCATTTTAGAATTTGGTTCAAGATCGAAATGCTTTAATCAGTTCAGGATAGACAGATAGCATCGTAGAGGGCCTTCTTTCTACGTAGACCTCTCCGAAGGAAGCTACAATGATAACGGAATTTCATAAGTGAAAATGTCCCATTTTTTTGTGGGCTCTTGGTCTAGTCGTCTGATGAAGGTGCCATGGTCTGGAAATAGAAACAAAAAGCTCCCTTAGAGACTTGGG
>VOMN01057359.1:0-13821 GCA_014899125.1 Orchestia grillus | reverse complement strand
TATTAGGTCTGTACTTTCTTTCATGGGTCTATCTTGTGGGTGTGCTTTCTTAAGTGGGCTTGTGTACTAGGTCTGTACTTTCTTTCATGGGTCTATCTTGTGGGTGTGCAGGCGTTCCGCTCGCGGAACAATAAAATTAACATACTTAAGTCCGAAATTGTTGGCATTTCACTCAAAACTAGGGTGAATGTGCACATGAGTGCATAAAATGAGACCGACTGTTCTCGCAATATTTCGTTCGTTTAAAAAAATAAGTTGGTCTTTTTAGCGTTAGCTGAAGTTACCAGAGTATTTAATTATCTTATTTTTCAGCAGTGAACCCAAGTTGCCCCAAAAAATTCTTGAGTTGACTAGAGTTATCTGGCTATTTAATTTTTTGGGCAGTTAACTGAAATTGTCAGTAAATTTAATGGTGTTATGCCACACCAAATAATTTTTTGTTACACCTGTTCTCTAAACTCTAACGAACGGAAAGTTTTTGTAGAATTTAACTCGTTGACCAACTAAATTTTTTTTTCACACCCTAAATTTTACGGTGGTCTCGCTTGTGTCATCTCTATTTTCTTAACATTGCATGCCAGAAAACTAAATCAAATCACTATTTTTTATGTGCATTAAATGATGAGTGGGGAGTTTACTCATGCTTCCTCCACTAACCTCCTCTCCCCCCCTCCTCCCCTCATGCAGGGTGGTGACGTCCATGCCCCCGTCAGCACCCCCGTCCTATTCAGGCCCCGTGCCCCCCTTCACTGCCCCTAATGGCGGGGCCACGGCCCTCCCCCATCACCTCGAGGGGGCCTCTGAGGACACGTCCCGAGATGTCCTCGCTCCCCACATGGAGGCCCGGTCCACAGACTCGAGCGGTGCCGCCACTGGTGGGGCCCATCTGCCCCCCGCCAGTCTGGGGCCCCTGGCCGTGCAGCTGCTGCCTGCTGCGTCTAATTCAGCCGATCTCAGGTGAGACCTAGTGTTCGTGTACTGTGTTGTGGTGGTGTTGTGTTGTGGTACTGTAGTGTGGTGTTATGTGCTGTGGTGTGTGTTATGGTGTGCTGTGGTGGAATATTGTGGTGTTAGGTTCAGTGTTTTCTTTGTAAGTACTTGTATAATTTCGTTGTGTGTACGTGAACTTCACATAGTACATTGAGTTGAAAGTTGAGCTGTCAGCAAATAAGAGGCTCGTGCTTGTCCCCTCACTTCAACGTGTGTCACTAGCACTTGTGGTTTTGTCCACCTAAGGCAACGAAAAACTCAAGGGAACAATTTAAAAGCTTTACTAGCGCTCGCGATCTTGTTTTACTCAGGGAACAAATACAGCGACAGCGGCGCAACCTGACGGACCACAACACTCGGTCGCTGCCTCGAGTCAGCCATCCTCCTCCTCAAGGCATCCTTCAGGTCTCCCCCGGCCGGGTCATGGAGAGGCCCCCCCTGCACTGCACCTTGGCTCGGCCCCCCGTCTCAAATGCCCTCTCTGCACCCACTCAACAGACAGCGTTCGCACGTTCTCAGGGTCCTACACAGGAGGAAAATTCTTGCACAGAGGCCGTGGAACGCCGAGATGACATTCCGCGAGAGGAGCCTCTGGAAATGCACCTCCAGTGCAGTTCGCAGGCGAGTGACGCTTCAGAAGACTCGGGCGGCCCTGAGCATGACGAGGACGACGCTGGCATGCAGGACTGTAGCGCCGGGAGCAGTTCTATCGTGCGGTAGGTGTTCGCTTAGGGCGTGTCTTCTATGGAATTCTGGTGCTGTTCCAGTTTAATTTTTTCACAGCCCTATCAATAAGGTTATCAAGTGGGGCATAAAAATACTCGGATCTGCAAAATTCTAGATAATCATTGATGCTCCAGCTAAGAAGTTAGACTGAGGTTTCATTCCCAGAAACAAGGGATATTCTTATCGAGTCGCTGACGTATATATAAAAGTTAATCGTACATATAAAAGAACCTTTATTAATTCCAACGCGTTTTACCGTTGGGTTTTCAATGCCTTACAACTACTAACGTGGTGAGGGGTGTGAGGAATGTGTGATTTAAACTTTCTTTTCCAAGAGAAGTACTCCCGGGTTACGTGAAATGCCGCCTCAGCCGAGATTCGAACCCTGGTCCTCTCGGCTGCGAGGCCAACACGCTACCAGTACGCCATGGAGCCCACGCTGAGTGATTCGAGTTTATTACACGATTAACTCGACCTCGCGCATATTTTTAGATACGCTTTTGTTCCTGGTTACCTAAATAATGTAGTACTTTTGTCACGATTATCTAAAAATTTTTTGTTTACCATTTAATAAATTGGTGCAGTAAGAGGTTATGAAGTATGCATTTCACGCGTTTGAAAATTTCACTAAAAAAATTGTGAGCGAAAAGCTTTTGAAACTTTGGATCGTGCCCAAGATCCACGTTGAAGCGCTAGTGTATTCCTGATGTCGTTTACTAGAACTTCAGTCGTGATACAATCTTGAGGACGACGCTCTTAGTTCTAATTCTGTTGCGAGTTGAGGAGTTACAGCGAATATTGTCAAAGCCGTGGTACCTGGAAAAATTGTGATATTTTTCACTTCAACGGTTTTGCGATTGAATTAGACCTCTCTCAGGAAGCATAGCATAGGCCATAGGCAATTCCATTATATATTAACACACAGTTGTTGCTTTCTTTGTTGGTTGGTCCGTCTTTCCGTCATGCTCTTGAGGATTTAGGATTGAGAAAATTTCCGAGTCCGTATTCCTAAACTAATAGCGAGACTGTCAGATAAGCAGTCCGTATCAGTAATGGTGAAAATAACATGTCATGTCAGAGTTACCGTGAATAGGAAAGCATCTTAAGAATTTAACATCATTTGTCCAGCCATTTTTGGCGGGGCGCGTCTACTAGTAGAGTTAGATTAGTTTTGTTCATCTTATGCTATAGAGACTGGAGTCCTCAGAGAGATACTGTTGGGTTACCACAGCTTAAACCTTGGTATTAAGGACTTCTAGCTTTCGTGCCCACTTTGCTTCTTTCCATTTTCATGCCGTTTTCGCTGATTGTTCTTTATCTTTTCTTCCTCTTCAACTTGCTATTTCTATGCGCATGCACAGGTAATGTGGTGTGGGATTACACCTATGCATAGATTCTGGTTTTTACGGAGTCCGTACTAAATGGTCCCTTATTTCCGCTCTTTTGAGATCGCATTCCGTGTGCTAGGAAGCTTTAAACTAACTAATCAAATAATAAACTAGAATTGAATTTAACTCTGTCTAGTTATTCGCCGCCCCTTACATAACCAACTATCCGGGGGCGACATCTGCGCTTAGGCGGGCAAAATGATAAATGATTACATATGCTCCAACGGAGAAGTTAAACAGGGGAGAGACACGAGTTCGTGTACGTCATTTCACGTCTTTGTTCTCAGAAAGTCGGTGCTGAAGTTTGAGGCAGCTGTGGCAGCGCTGGAGGCCTCGGATGCCCACAGTGGCCTCAGCAACTCCCCAGGGGGTGTCGCTGCTCAGTGCTCCCCATCGCGCCCCACGACCGCAGCTTCTCGCCCCTCCTCTTCTCCCCACCGTAAGCAAGACCTCTCCCAAGCAGTCGTGGGGACTCCTGAGGCATCGCACAGCCCTTCTCAGCACACCGCCTTCCACTTCCCTGCCCCATCGCAGCCTCTTCACATCGCCCCTCATTGGGAGTGTAACTTCCGTGGGGAGGCACCTGCTGGAGGGCATGTCGAGGACTTGCAGCGGCGTTACCCTTCTTATGAAGCCACCTACTCCTGCACTCGCCAGCCCCTATTGCCGCGGGACGGAGACGCGTCATCCTCACCTGACAGTGGGTGCAAACCTCCTCGTCGCAGGCAGCACGACGGTGCTCGACCACGTCAAGTCCAGTCAGGAGAGAGCCACGCCAGTAAGGCCAAGAATGTGTCCAGCGAGGTGCTCCACCGTGCGTTGGGCGATGAAGACTTGGAGGGAACTGACCGGGAGTCGTTTGGGTGGTCTGACACTGGTCTCAGAAATGCGGACCTGGCTACTGATTTGCAAAGTTTCCGTTTCTCCGGACGTAGGACGAACGCCAGTGCGTCCTGGGGCCGGCCTGAACACCCCTCCACTGTCAATTGCTCTAGTGGGGCGAGGAACAAAATTTAAATCTACTCTTAATTTGAGTGCTGGAAAGGATGGTTATTTAAAATTTAGGGTGCTTGGAGGGATGAGGGCTGTATGAAATTTTGTGTCCTGGAATGATGGCCATCCAAAATTTATGGTGATTTATGGAGTGATGAAAGCCATCTGAAATCTAGGATGCTGGAAATGATGGAAGGCCATCTGAAATTTTGGTGCTGGGAGTGATGAAGGCAATCCAAAATTTTGGATGTTGGAAATCATGAATGCGGTGCAAATAAATGTGATACCAAAGCAGAGTTCCACACTTGGTGTTTATAATACGGGTCTTTAGGAAACGATCGTGTCAAGTCACATACACCCGCACGTAGTAGGTGTGCACAGCGAACTTGTACAGAGCATCCAGAAAGATGGCTACCATCGACTTTAAGTATTAATAGCACAAGCTATGTAAGAATCCGTTCATAAATCATAAAACAGTTGAACTCTGATAAATCCGTAGAATACGTAGATAGATGCAATAGAATAGTACGGCGTTAGAGGTACGTAGAATAATTAATATTTACAGTCGATGTGGGCACTTTCCGTGCACACCCAGTGCGTATGAGTCCTACTCTCTAAGAACGATGCAACTTTCCCAGTCTTAACGTTTTCGCCACTTAATCGCTAAATATAATCAACTATGTGTCGGGCGGCTGTATCTGCCCTTGGGTGGCCAAAATGACGAATGATGATGGATGCGCTGGCGAAAAAGTTAAACTGGGTTTGGGTATGAGCTGTGTTGTTTTTTGTCTTAACATGTCGTGTCGCCAGTAAAGTAGGTTTTAAAATGTGTGTTTTCTGAAAGTGTTCATTTAAGATCCGTTGCGGATGTAATACTGTTCGTTTGTATAGTTAAACTAATGAATGAGTGTCAGAATTTAAGGGTGAAAAAAGGCCCCGGAAGGTCGGAGAGATGGGATACTGTTATGTGACGGGGCGAAGGTGAGGGTGCAGGTGTAAGTGCACTCTACGGGCCAGTCTTGGCGGAGGAGTTGGTTGGTTGTCCACTGGCACGATCTCCAAGACTGTCGTGCGTTGTGAATTGTCTGGTTGCCATCATCGAGATTTTTTTGAGTGGTTGATTGTCTGGTTGCCATCATCGAAGTTGTTTTGAGTGGTCGATTGTCTTGTTGCCATCATCGAGATTGTTTTAAGTGGTTGATTTTCTGGTTGCAATCATCGAAGTTGTTTGAGTGGTGGATTGTCTGGTTGCAATCATCGAGATTGTTTTGAGTGATTGATTGTCTGGTTGCAATCACAAAGCCTTTCAGGGGACATAGGGTAAGCAATAGGGTTAGGTTTGCCTATCGTATGTTACGAGGACTGGCGATCGCAGGGGGGTGCTGTTTGGTTACTACAGCTACAAATAGGCCTTCGTTACTTCTATCTTTCGTGCCCACTTTACTTCTTCCCATTTTCATACCTTCTTTACCATCTATTTGTCTTTTCATCCTCTTCATTTTTAACTTGCTGCTTCTATGCATATGATATCCTGTGTGGAAACACACCTCGTGCATATATTCCCTGTTTTCTATAGTCTACACTAAATGGTCCCTTCTCTTCGCTTTCTTTGGATCACATGTTGTGTGGGTGGAGAGCTGGAAACTAACCACTAGTCTAACCTAATCTGCAGTCGCAAGGCATTGCCTTAAGTGGTTGATGATCTTGCGATCACGAAGATTGTCTCTGATATCTCAAGTGCAGCTGGCAGGTGCACGAGTTGCTGCACCTGCAGCTGCCTATGCTTGCTGCACCTGTAGCTGCCTATGCTTGCTGCAGCAGTGACGAGTTCCATGAATCTGGGACCTCGACTTACGAAACCCATCCATTTAAGAAAAACTTGCCTTGCGAACTCTCCTTCATTATAAAATTCTCGCGTCACGAATACTCCATTTTATATACTCTCGCCATACGATCACTCCTCCCCTTTAAGAAACTCGCCATACGAACAAAAATTGGTCAGAAGATTCATTTTCGTTCTCGAGTGAATTTCAACTCACTGTTCCACTGTGTTCATGCGTGAGTGGAAGCGAACTTTCTGACGAATTTGGTTTCATGTGGTGAGTTTTTCGTAAGTGGAGGGATGTTCGTAAGTGGAGGGATGTTCGTAAGTGGATGGGTGTTCGTAAGTGGAAGGGTGTTCGTAAGTGGATGGGTGTTCGTAAGTGGAGGGGCGCTCGTCAGTAGAGGGATGTTCGTAAGTAGAGGGATGTTCGTAAGTGGAAGGGTGTTCGTAAGTGGAGGGGCGCTCGTAAGTGGAGGTAGTAGTGTACTTCGTAGCGATCTATTCTGATGCACTCAGCTTTAAACTGCCGGCCTCCGGCGGGAAAATATGCCAAAACTTTTAAATAGCATTCCATTTCAACTCATTCTTCAACCCCCCTCTTTACTGTTTAAATTTTTCAATGAAAACGTGTACTTCTCAGACGACTTGACTGCCTTTAGATCCACGAGTAGGGAATGGTCGGTCCATGCCGTGAGAGGTCAGGGAAGGCCGAGCAAACTCATTTCCAATTTTTTCTAACGGAAAATTTGACGAGGCTCGCCCGATGAAGGCAGGGAAATTCAGACTGGGTACGAAAGAGTCCACTCGTTCTTACCGAGGGAAGGGCCATCACTTCTGGCCCTGCTGGCCTACGCGTGGCTGCGTGTGCGTGTGTGCCAGGTAAAACTTGGTGAGCTAATCTCAGGGTTGGACGAGTTAGACTTTCTCTCTGGCCTCAGAGTTCCTGCCTCAGCGCGTGCAGTGAACTCGCCTTACGCATTTCAGCCGAGGCCGTTTTTCAGTGTAACGTTCACATGAAGGATTCAGTTTCCCTTTCATTTCTGGGACACGAGATTTTTTAAGCTATTTATAAGGATGTATATTTAGCTCTCGGACTGCCTGCATGAAAACTTCATTTATGCTTGAGAATGCTTTGTTTTTAACACCTCGTTAGTGGTATTTATATACATTCGTACATATGTATGTGCGTCTGTGTTTTTATTTTTTGTTCGTAGCGCAAGTAGTAGCGTGCTTGCTTCCCTAGAGTAGGAAGGCCCCGAGTTCGAGACCTCGGACGGAGTGCTTCCTTTGGGAAGAAAATGTTTAAACGCGATATTCCAAAGTAGGCGGCACACCATTGCGGCTGGAACGAAGTGACCGAACTGCGTACGAGGTCTCCAAGGCGCGTGCATTCAGTGTGTGTTTGTGATGGAAGGACGAGGTTGTGCTGAATACTTCACATATATTGCGGAGTTTTGAATCGATTTGAAGGAATGGGGCAGGTGTGATTGTGATGTGTTGCAGGCAGGTGTGTTTGTGTTGTTTTACGGGTAGGTGTGTTCGTGTTGACTGGCAAATTGCAGACTTCCTGGCAGCTGACTCGGTTAAAATTGACCATAAAAACAATGGGGTAAATTTTACCATAAATGACATGAAGATGCGCATGGCAATACCTTTCATGTTTTCAATTTTCAATAGGGTAAAAGTGGTGGTTACCGTGGTAATACCCTGCACTGGGATAACTTCACAGTGCTAATAGAGTCAAGAGCGGCGTAAGCGGGGTAAAACCTGTTAGTACGTCAGTTTTTGCCTTTGTAAACAGAGTGGTTTGGCTCGTAAAAATATTGGTTAGGCTGGATAAAAATATTCCTAAGTTGAAAATATGTTCGTAATGCCATTTTTTTCTCTGTGTTATGGGGACACTCCTAAGAAGTCTGAGCTCGGTGGACTCGGTTGGCTGAATAATTTTTAATGCTAATGTAGAATTTGTTAGTTTAATTTATTAAAATTTCTTAAATAGAAAGTTTACCTAAATTTTTATTCGTACGTAAAATTTGTTAGTTTTGTTATTCATTATAATGACTTCAATATAAATTTACTTTAATTTCCCATTCTAATATAAAATGCTGTCAAACACGTAGATCCAGCGTTGCTTCAGTTTTCGCACATCCATTCACTCTTGCATCCAACATTGCTTCAGTTTCATACATCCTTTCACTTTTACATCCAACATTGCATCAGTTTCATACATGTTTCACTCGTGCATCCAATATTGCTTCAGTTTTCATACATCCCTAACTCGTGCATCCAACATTGCTTCAGTTTCATACATTCCTTCACTGGTGCATCTAATATTGCTTCAGTTTTCATATATCTCTTCATTCATACATCCCTTCCCTCATACATCCAATGTGCTTCAGTGTCGTACTTTTGGTTTCCGTGAAACTTCCCTTCAGTGAAATGATCGAGATCGTTGAACGGAGAGACAACTTCTGAAAGGTCGACATTTACGATCTCTTACGTTGCCATGCCAACAGCGATTGTAACTGTGGTGACCTAGCTGTGCTGCAATAGTCGTGAGCTGATCTACGTCTACCTGCAGCAACGCATATCAATGTGCCAATAAGTATTTTTATTGCCATCTTAAATTAACCCTTTAGCAATCTATCCCGAGAGATCTCGTGGTTGTTGCATTCGCACTGTCTCTGTCGGTTACACAGACCGGGTGGATGCACCGCCGGCTTTCTCAGTGACATTCGTTAAGGGTTAATGAAAATTTAATGGATTGCCGTACGCAGTTATTTTTGGTGTTGCTGCTGCTCGTTATTTTGCTGCTCGTTTTTTCCACCTGTTTTGTCTTGGCCGTTACTTTGCTGTCCGTTTTAATGTTAGAAGCTTTGGGGTATTCCAGACCACCCCTCTACCGCCAGCGCAAGTTTTTATACCGAGCCCGAATGTAAACTTTTATGTAATATATATATAGTGATATATAATATATATATAGACTCATAAATTATACTTATCTATACATAATCCTCCTCTTATGCTTAGTGGCCAAACCCTCCACTTGCGGACTCCCTTCCGCTTCCGAAAATTTCGCCATTTGAATACAAAAGAAACCAGAAAATTCGTTTTCGCTCACGAATTAAGCCCATCCGTAACCGTGAGGGAAAATTAATTCTTAAATGAACACGAGTTCTTCTGACGAATTTTTGTTCGTATGAAGAGTTCTCGTTTATATGGTGCGTATTGTATTACATGGTGTATTATATGAACGGTATGTGTATATTACATTATATGATATGTGGTAGATTTTTGTCCGTACGACGAGGTTTTCGTGAGTGGAGGTTCCAGTGTACGTACGTGATGCGCACAGTCTGGAATGCTTGCTTCTACGTGCAGACTTCACTTCTTGTTGTGAATAGCGTGGTCTGAATTCGTTGCGGGTTCGTGAGATTCCTAAGTATTAATTTGATCTTCGTATGGCGTCTTCTATTGCTTTCAAATGCCTGTTCTAATCAATTATGTACGAATACGTGCGTCCAGTTCTTGCTTGTCCATACGGGCTTCTGAATGTAAATACGTACGTGCATCGTACGTCTTCTGTTGTAACAGTGGCGACAAATGTCGTCCAAGTAAACTACCAAAAATTACTGATTTTGTTTCATTTTGTACGTGAAATTCAACTGGTATTAGTTTTATCCTCGTTTCGAGATAACTGGGACAAAAATCATGGAACTTTAAGTCAATCATGACCTGGTTAGGTATGGTCATTGTTTACCTTGCTAAGAGTAATCTAAAATGGTCTGCTTTGCTTCTCGCAACCTAAAAACGTTTCAATCTGAATTGTACTTAATCATCAAAGTATAATTAGAGAACTTGTAAGATTGAAATCTTGGGTCACAACGAGTACTAGCCAAATTATTGGAATATCTTGAAAAATTATTTTTGTTTCAATTCTCTGCCAAATTTATCCAGTGAGTCAAGGTGCCGTATGCCTGGTGAGAAAATTTCCTCTCCTCCTCATTACCGTCAATCATTATCAAAGTCTCCCGTGCTTTAAAAATTGTTCGTCCAACTTTAATACCGAAACGAATGGAATAACTCAGGACCTGTTCAGGTGAATCCTGAAGAGAGCAAATACTTTATAATATATATGAATATATTTATGGATAGGTGTAATTTGAATTTATTTTTGTCACCTTGGAATACAGGGCAGAATGAAACGAATTTTCCAGCAATTGCTGAAGTTTAATGAAGACAAAACAATATATAAGAAAATTCGTTAGTGTCCTAGGGTGGTCGGGATCATAGAACAAAAATTTAGTGGGGGCTCTATTTATTTATGTACATGCTATATACTCACAACAAAGGATAGGCATGGAGATAAACGTGTTAAATATCAGCAGCGTAATGTGTCGCGATGTATACATATGCAATGAGGAGATACATTGGTTACATCACGAGGTGATGCAAGGGCTGCATGGGCCGATGTCAATATTGCAGTGGGTGATGCTAATATTAAAGGGGTTGATATTAATACTGTATTGAATGATATTAACCTTACAGGAGGCGATGATATCGATGAAAAGGGTGAGAGGCATATTGGAAGAGCTGATATTGACGCCACAAGGAATGATACTGATCATAGAGTTGATATCAAATAACCGACAGAGAAGAGTATGACAGTACTGAAGCGCACTACATATGTACAAAAATGCATGCGTGTTGGGGCACAATACGATCACGGCATGGTATAATAGAGTATGATATAAATTTTGCATGAGGCACGACAGGAAAGAAAGAAACTATTGATTCCAATACACTAAACATACAATGCATCGTTGGATTTTCAGTACCTTACAACTACCGACGCGTGAGTGAGTAAGCCAGTTTGTCATCAAAATGAGTTTGTGTTTTGTAATCTCTGCCGAAAGCTCCATGGCGGACTGCTAACGCGTTACCCTCACAACTGGGAAGTTGAGGGTTCGATTCCTGGTTGGGGCGAAAAACGTACTTTCGCAGAACCACGGAGTGCTTCACCTCGGAAGAGGGAGCTTAACACGATGACCGCCACGTGGACCACATGTTGTACACGCGGTCGTCTAACCTAACCTAACTTGGACAAAGCAGTAATATATATATGAAGAAAATTTATCAAGTTTTCATGAAATTTCTGGTCATCACCCGTACATGCTAATTTAAATTAAAAGGAAAATTGATAAGGTGGCCGAAATTTTTTAAGCAAAATCCTCCATTTTTAAATTCACGAGAGATATTTGTCGACATGTAATTTTACCTGTGTCGAGAATGGCGGTTAACGTGTTAAGCTTCACATCCCTCACTTCACTCCCGCGCCGATGGTTATAACGCATTGGAAATCCAACTCGTTGGAATTCATTAAAGTTTCTGCAGATCCGTTGAGCACAGATCCCACTGACTCCGGGTACCCAGTCCGTGCTCAAATTTGTCCGGCTTTGTCTCGTTTTGACGTTCATGCAATTTCATTCATTGCGACAAGTCGTCTCATTCGATGGGACCTGGAGAAAGGTGTGCGCAAAAATAACACTCGTACTTTCTCTCCGCACTGTTTGCACTTACCACCTTTTTCCCATTGAATTCGCGGAATTTTTTTTAGATTTGCTGTCACCTGCGTGGGTTTTCCGCATAAATTTTCAGGTTGAATAGAATGGAATAGAGTGAAAAATGGCAACAGGAACGAGTCAAGTGCTCCATTCTTGGGTCTCTACCAATTCACATGATGCCAAACAGCAAGATTAACATTTCATGATTACATCAACATCTGTCGAGAAGCTTGCCAGACCTTCGATCTCGTCTTCTTCCAATGAACATATTTGGAGGTGTTTCCATGCTTACTTTTTTATAGTGTACATTATTTATTTGTACGAGTCATGCGTAGACAAAGTTTACGTTTGTAGGTGGTTTATCATTTAAGGGCATTGAAAAACTTAACTTCATGCGGAGTTATGAAAGTTGTTGGGCTGGGAAAAGATGCATTCAAAGCTACTATACCGCAAAGCGTTAAGGTAGGTAAAAGTTTCAAAATACTATGCGCTAACACTACTGAATGTTATAAAAATCTGTGTTTAATACTACCCAACGCACTTACACATGTATACATGACGGCAATAGAGAAAAACGCGTAAAATTTGATGTGAATACATATTTACCATGATTGCCTGGTGTGCTTGATTGCTTCCAAACATCGACAACTCTACAGTTTGTCTACGTTGACGTCAACAGCCCTACATTTTCTCAACTTCGGCGTCGACAGCTTTACATTTTGTCAACGCTGACATCGACTACTGTACATTTTCACAAAGTTGACGTCGACAACTCTACTCAAAGTCACATTCACGGGTCTACATTTTATCACTGTTGACGTCTATAACTCTACATTTTAACAACGTTGACGTCGACGAGTCTACATTTTATCGAGGTCAGGCAGCGATGACGTAGATAACTCTACATTGTACCAAAGTTCACAAACGTGACCAGACTCACCATCATCTCGTGGGTTCACAGCAGACATGTAACCGCCGACTACCGAGGACTTCAGATGGCAAAGGTATTTCTTCATTATATTGGCTAACAAAACTCAAATCTACGCACTGCAAGTCGCGAACGTTTTCTCCAAAAAAGATAGACCGGTGAAGAAATATCTGCACCTCTAACTGTTCAGGGGTGAACACCATTCCAGCGCTACCGAACAGCCCCTATGTCAGCCCTTGTGTTATCTGTGCTGCGTGTGTTGGAAATGCTTGCTAAATTTAACGTGTGTTGGAAGCGCTTAGTAAATTTTGCGTGTGTTGAAAACGCTTGTTAAATTTGCGTATGTTAGAAACGCTTATGAAATTTTGCGTGTGTTGGAAGCGCTTAGTAAATTTTATTTGAAGGATAACATTTTAATCTTCGTGGGGAAAACCAGTTCCTGATTTACTTCTTAGAGAATAGATAATGAATGTAAGGCTGTGCGTAGGAGCCGTTAAGCAGCTCTGCAGGCGCCCTCTAGGGATTAAAAACAAGAACTCAAATGATCATCTACTGTCTACCTGACTTTCATCTACCTGTCCCGACGACTCTTACTAAGAATGGGGAAAAATACTGGAGAATCTCACTTCAATTAGGGTACATTGCTCTGTATATGATGTAATATAATATAATATATGCATGTACGTATATATACTCAAGTGATCTGGGAATATAGTATAAACTTCGAGGTATAGGTACAAAGCACGTGGGGTTCTGAATAAGCACGTGAGCAAAATGTATACAATAATAATTGACTAACACTCGAGTGTGAGCACACACCTTTACACCAAAAAGTTTTGATTTTCAACACAGGGTCTTAGGATGATCGCGAGACACGACATTCCGTAGCTCGCACGTCTTCTTATAATAGATTAGATTTCGCTGCTCATACATTCTTCAATAATATATTAAATTCCGTTGCTCATACAAGTTAAAATGATGGGTTTCATTCCATTGTTCATGCATGGTGAACTAATACATTTAGTTCCGTTGCTCGCACAAGTTTAAATAACATATTTTATTCCGTCGTTCACTCATGTTCAAATGCCATATTTAATTCCATTACTCACGTACGTATAATTAAATAGCATACCAAGGCGCGTTGACGCAAGTCGTGTTTTATGAGAATTCAAAACGCATTGCGTCCCCTAATTAAATTACGCGTGACATTTAAGGCTAGAGTCAGCCAGAGCAGGTTCTCCAACAACACCATTGAATACATAGAACCCGTTGAACGTGCGTCGGCATCGCGTCCTGGGGCACGAAGTTTTGTCTATGTACAGATGGAAAGGCGTCTCAGCTCTCTCGTTACAGTGCTCTCGTATGACGACTCAAGTGTCCCAAGGAATTGTTTGCCCAGGAGACTGA
>VOMN01057358.1:0-27282 GCA_014899125.1 Orchestia grillus | reverse complement strand
ATTTTACGAGCACACTAATATTTCTTAGTAACTTTAAAATAGGGACAACATTTAAATTTAGAGTTGAACGTTGTCAATGAATTTGTGCGTAACTGTAGTTAATTAGATGCTTGAGACACTAGGTCATCAAATTATGTAAAAACGCTACGAGAAGTGATGCCCGGCAACACGTTCACGCGTTCCATGATCTATAAGTTCTAGAAATCAACTGGTACGACATCAGAGTGGTGAAGGAGAATCCACTCGAACTTTTCATGTTGACATTCACAATGCTTTGATGACATTCGTTAGAGCATGGGGTTAAGGAGCGGCCGATCATAATTCACAAGCTAGCGGCCGATCATAATTCGCAGGCTAGTGGCTGATCAACATTCGTAAGCTAGTGTTCGATCATTATTCGCAGGCTAGTGGCTGATCAACATTCGCAGGCTAGTGGTTGATCAACATTCGCAGGCTATAGGCTGATAATATTTGCAGCTTAGGGGCCCGTTAAAATTCGTAGGCTGGTGCCAGATCAAAATTAATAGGTTAATGGCTGATGATTCGAGGGTTGATGGAAAATACAAATTCGCAGGCCAGTGAACGACAAAAACTCTCTGGTTAGTGGCTGATCAAAATTCACTGATGCTTCTTGAATTACTTCTTAAAATAGAGATTAGGAAAAGATCAAAATTCGCAGGCGTCGGAGGTCGCGTTGGGAGCAAAGATGAGGGCGTAAAGGCGTCGGAACGCCATGCTGAGGGCGAGGCCGCCCGTCAGGCCTCAATGTATGGAAACAAAGTCGACTTTTTTGTTCATCTGGTGGTTGCGATTTAGGAATAGAGACTATGATGTTACTTTTACACATCGAATACACCGTTTGTAAATGAACTTAATATTCAATATTTTCACGAATAAGAAAATGACCATGAAAGAAATTTAATTTGATGTCTCACCAAAATTTGAGACCTAATTCAAAGTAATGGGTAATACCTGAACCGTGTGCTCCACGTTGTCAAAGGAGAAAATGAGGAATCGAAACCTCAACTTTTGCTGCATCCGCACCAGGACCGCCCGTGGGCTTGCTTGTTCAGTCCTTTTCCGCATGCTACATTTCCAGATTCACAAGATTTCTGGCTGACTGGAGATTGCAATTCGTCAAATGTGTTTAAATATTTCGCGTTCTTACCCAGAAGCCGCGTATTCGTAAGTATTAAAAAATGCGTAAATATAAATCAATGACGCATACGAATATGTTCATCTAAGTTCAACTTAGTGAGTGAAATCCAGGTATGATACAAAATTCCATCTATTTACAGAGTTCTGGTTGAGGATAGAGTCTCAAAAAATGACAAATTACAGGTACAAAAATTCATACAACGGAACAGCTTCTTAAAATAGAAGTGAACTCAAATGCGTCAAATGGCGTTGAAATGAAAAATAATACTTTTTAATACAAATTAAGTAAAAAATTTCGAGATTAAGATAGTGCTCGGGTAATGATGAAGCTCAAACCTGGCGCGGATACTAGAAGAAAAGGGCTCTCAAGAGCCCTCGATTGCCTCCCGGAGCGCCTTATGGGCTCACAGCTGAGAGACAATGCGAGCGTACGCCCTCAAGCCGCGCAGCTCTCCAAATGAGACTCGGAAATAGGATATAACTTACGTTCTATTTAAAAAGTGTGTGGACTGCAAAAAGTCTCTGAGGGACTGCAATATGTGATCATTATGCCACTAATACTTTTTTGTTTCTTTTTCAGTTACGTTACAGATAATTTCTTGAAAATTAATTATGGAGAAGTACAGCGTCGCACAACGAGCCTAAGTTTTGAAATTCTCTGTATTTTAACAGAGCATATCGCAAACATTTTCTAGCGTGAGATGCACCAACTGCGAACACGCTTAGGAGCGTTGTTAGGCGTTTTGAAGAGCAAGGAGCAGCGAGGGATCTTCCATGAGCTAGGAGCCCTCGCACTGTCGTTGTCAAAGAGACCAGGGAAAGAGTGCGAGAGAGCGTTGAACAGAATCCTGGAGCATCAACTCGAAGAGGTTCCAGACAAGTTGGGATATCACAAAATTCGCTGCGAAGAGTTCTCCACACCATCGACCTTTTCATACAAGTTACAGTTTGTTGAGCAGTTAAAACCCTAAGATTATGGACCAAGAGCTTGAAGCCGCCGCGGAGCATGTCTCGGAAAGGGCACAGATATTCGACACTGAAAATGAACGCCATTTAAAAACGTCATTTTTCATACATAAATGAATTTTTCTTTGCTATTTTGTGCGAATAAGTGCCATGATCTTCTCATAAAGTATTTATACAATTTTATAACTGTTGTTACAAAGATAACGAAGCTATAAAATTTCATAACTCTTCAGCTACTTTTGGTTCACCCTGTACTAGGAAATTCTCGTTCATGTTGTTTTTATAGAAATATAGAAATAAAATTGACTTACATAATGAGGATATCACTACGAAGAGCATTAGATTTCACTGTCATAGGTAAAAGAAATTACTCGCGGTCATTATCAAGAGCAATTCATATGATGGTGATAATTCGGGTAATTTAATATTTAATATTTTAATATTTGGGTAATTTAGCGTTGTTTGACGGCAGTCGACTTGGAAAACATAATTGGAAATTTGTGTAATTAGGTTTTCAGTGTAATTGTAATTCTTATTATTTCTTGTATACAATGTGAAATAAGTTTGAATTTCTGAAAGAGATGATGAAATTAGCAATGGTTTATATACAATGGGATCGGTTATCAAATTCCTCACGATACTCACCTAATAATAGTGGGGTATACATTAGAGGAGGCTTATACCTGTATTACTAGTCGCAGCGCCCCACCAAAAGCAGCGGGACAAATGGTATTCAATTCTTAAGACGCCCTCTTATTTACGGCAACTCTAACATGGGATAATTTTATCTTCAGCATCACTGATACGGACTGCCTTATTTGACAATCTCGCTATTAGTTTTGGAATACGGACCCAAGAATTTTCTCTTATCCGAATCCTTAAGAGCGTGACAGAAAGATGGACCAACCAAGCAACAACCGTGTTTAGTACACAGGATGTGCCAAAAAAATGTATACCTCACGAAAAAATGTGTACAATGCTTGTTTAAACTAAACCACAAGACAGATTTTGATATTCTTGACTTTATTTGATGAAGAATTTAATTTTGCATCTAAGCATGACAAGTTTTTTGCTTAGCGACGAAACGTTTGGCCAGCATTAATGCGGAAACGTTTCGAAATGCATTTTGTCCGGAATTTCAAGACATTCCTAAGGCCTGCAATGATGAAATTCATTACCAAAAAATTTAATGCTAGCAGTAGATAAGATACGGTAGATCTCCTTTTTAAAGTAAACGTGACGTGAGTATTCTTAGTCCAAGTGCGATCCCTTCAAGATACAGTTGCCGGACAAGGGACCAGCACATTTTTATCTTCAAAAGCTACATTTTTGGGGGTTTCCCTGGAGAATCTCTGAAACCATATCAATATTCTCTTGACTTCTAGCACTTTTTTTTTCGTCCACCTCGTCCCTTGTTCTCAGGTTGAGGATTGTTCCCTGTTCATTGAATTTGTGGACAATACGAAACAGGGTTAATTTAGTAGGGGGCGAACGTTCAGGGAACACCTCTGAGAATTGCTGGCACATTTGTTGGTAGCTTTTTGTGTCATTGTACCGCAGTGGTCAAACGAAGTCTGGACAAAAAGGTATTTATAATACTCTTCAGCACGCGAAAGATATTGATAACTTTTCTACTTAAAATAATAACAATGCAATGCTGTCCACATTTTCTCTTTATATTGAATATATCCACCTCTATCCTCCGCTACATGTTTCAACTTATCAGTAACCTGACTACATGTTGCACAGAGAGTTTCTGGTGAGATATTTTCCCAGTATTGCATAAGTTAAAGTTTAAGACCATCCACATTATGATTAGCAAATAGACAGGCTTTACTTTCAAGAACACTCTACGCACTGAAGTCCATAGGGTTTAAATTTGATTAAGAAGAGGCCACAATCCCTCAAACAGAAACGCCATATTGTCTCTACATCAATTTTGAGCAACACTGGCCGTAAGAGAGGTGACTGACTCCATTCTGTTGAGAAGAAATTTCAGATTCACTAAGTGTTGTAGGAATCTAAGGAATCAAATTGTTCTTCAATAAGTTCAGATATGTGACCTGGTTTACCTCTACCCTTTCCTCGATGAATGTGAGCAGAGTTTTCTGCCATGTCGAGGTCACACCTCCCCAAAGAGTCCACAACACTGGAGGATGAGTGCCATCACTCAGTTTTTCATGAAGAAGCTTTGCTTGATCAACCGTTTTGCGTTATTTGTAGTCAGACAGTAATTGAGCTTTACTCTTCCAGTAGAGTGATAGCTCTAAATTCTCTTCAGCACATTTCGCCTGGTACCATGGCTGACAGAGTCTGCTGAAGCGAGTTTCCGAATGCTTCTCTTTGGGTCTTTACAAATTTTTTCTCGAGTGTTTGCATTCAGTCAGGGTGTTTTAGCTGACCGCTTTGGAGTACATCTTGCTCTTGGCAGGTGCGATCCAATCTCTTTAATGTTTCAAGACTTTATAGAGGCCTGACCGGCTCACACGAGGCTTGAGAAGTTTAAAATTTCTCCTGGTTTCTTTCCTATTTTATACAGTTCACCAATAGCTTCGCTAATTTTGCTCATAATTACTAAATCTATACGATGAACTTCTAAAAGAAAACATATATTCATTACTTCATACGTAATACTGAGGGAAAACCATGTTCATACTTCTCAAAAGTTTTGTATTTAACATTTGGCTTATTGATATTACAAAAAAGTGACTACACCTCGCTTGTTGACCCTGTAAAATCGATTCAAACTCTAAAGGGAAACGTTCTAGTCGAATATTTTCGTGAGAAGATAGGAACATGACCGGCAAGGTTGGCGAAACACAGCTTTCCATTGAGGCACTGTCTTTTGTTTGTACGTTTTATTGTTGAATGTTTAAATGTAATCACGAGGGCAAACTTCTTGAACTGACTGAAGGTCCTTTATGTTAAGCCCTTCATATAAATCGGTATAATTAATGAATAAATTCTTTACAATTGTATCTATTATCTCAAAGATTGAAATGTTTGTAAACGAAGAAGGAACGTCAAAACTGGCCGTAAAGTAATGATCCTCATGCAAATTACCAAACTCAGCAGTGAATGTGAATGAATCTTTTACAGAATACGAATTGCCAGCAGAGGGAGATAGTAAATCAAGTATTTAGGTACTCTATAGTTTTTTGGGGCCATCGGTTGAGAAAATACTTTGAAGTGTTAAGTCTTTCTTTTGAAGAAACTTAGGCAGCCCTTGCATAACGCCAGGCTTAGAACCCTTCGCCCTCAGTCTTTTCTTTTCCGATCTTCGTTCAAAATTTCGACTTTTAAAAGACTCTTCCGAAAAAATTCAGTATATCTCCACGTTCGAAAAGTAACCTAAGCCAGTCATCGTCGTACGGAAAAAAAATTGGTGGTATCGTATAATATATATCATTTTGTTATTAAATCGTTCTTTTTTAGCAGCACAACACCGTTGCACCAAATCAGGTTGGGTAACCATTGGAGTTTTATATATATTGAAAAGCCCTTCACAATACTGATTAACCTTTTATGGTAGACCAACAGATTTAAGGAGAAGGAGTGATAGGATTAAAATACCGTCTGCTTTAAACGTAGAACGGGATAGTGCATAGAATCGACTGTTCTTTGATGCATAGGTTCATTTGCCACTATGAGATACAAGCGTCCAAACGATAGAAAATGTGATCGGCGGTTGAATTTCCACGGATCAAAACAGAATTAAGCGAAGTGACAGAGCATCAGTTTCATCAGAAACAAGCACATGGGAAGAAGGGTTAAAAATAACACCCCATGGATTTGGTGGGTCAGATTGTCACGTTAGCTCTAATTTTAACAATTTCCAGTGTGTGTGACGTAACATAGATTCCTCTTTTGCTAGTTAAGATGTTCAGCATATGATACCAGATGATTATAGTCAAGGCAAAATGTACTGTCGCGTAGATTGGCGCTTAGAGAATAGCTCCGGCTCTGTAATAGATTGTCGCGCAGGCGTCTTTTCTGATCTATTTCTTTGCCGAGAAGATAATCTTGGTAATCACGTTACCGTAGGTGACAATAATATGCCTTGAACTGCACGAATCGGGGAGGCAGACTGTTGGTTTTGCAAGCTTGCACAAAGTCAAAGTCACAACAGCACTTCTCTAATTTAAAGTCCAATTCTTCTCAGCTTCGAAAAACAACTGTAGCTCAAGATCCCCGTATCTGTTCAATAATATTTCATTAATTGACTTATTCGACTGAAATCTTATACTAATTATAAAAAAGAGGATTATAGCCGGTGAAAGTATTCTAGTTGTAATATGGAATTGTATTTACTAGAGCAATCGAGCAAACCTTGGTATACCATCAGTAAGAACTGTAAAAAAGGCGGGCACATTGTACTTCAGCTACAAGAAGGAAATCAGGAACATCCAGCTAGGGATGTATGAAAATAAATGGTTTAAAAAAGTACATCACACATAGAAAGAAAAACACATAGAAAGCCTAAAAAACGGAACAACAACAGCAGAGACTGCCACCTAACTTGAAATGTTCAATAGAACTGAGGAATACTGGCTACGAGACGCTGGTCGGCACGTGACGGCTCTCTAGTTCTGTCCCGTAACATTACACAGAAGACGTTCACCTCAGCGGAATCTCTTTGATGCTCAAATACGCTCATTCGTTCACTGTACAGCTCAGGTGAGAGTCACTTCACCACTTAAAATCGAACGTGAAATCAAAATTTCGTCTCCCATCATCTTCGGCACAGAGTCGTAAAAATCCATTCACTTTCTCTTGTCGTCATTGGTGCCTAAACGAGTCTGTAGGCACGTTCTTAGCTTAAGCCAGACAGTGAATTCCATTCCTTCAAATGTACAACAAAATACTTCATTTAGATCATTTAAGACTAATCTTGAGGCCCACCTTCTCGCGCTGTATTGGAAGAATATGCTTAAATCTGTGTACATAGACCCACGATGATATATGTTCAAATATTTTGGGTACGTATAGTCTTTTACTCGATTACTATCTCATACCATTCTTGGAACTTTAAAATACTTCTGTTTTGTAGAAGTATTCATACGTTCGTGAACATCGACCTATATATACTGTATGTTCAAATATGTGTATGCATGTAGTCTCTTACCTAAATCGCTAAATTAATACCATGTTTTGACCCTAATATTTAATTTAATAAACTCATTCAGTTATTGTAAGTTACATACCTGAGTGTAACCTTAAGCCTTTTTTTGTTATTAATCATTGATGTGCTCTAAATTGAAGGCCTTCTTTTCTAGATAGGTTGCCCTAGAAGCCTCATAGCTTATTCAGGCCCACATGTGGTATATATCCTGATCCCAGTTCTTCGTCATTCCTCATCTGATTGTAAACCTGTATCTGATAAAAATTACTTGTGGTAAATAAATGTTTCAAAATGTTTCAAATGTGGATTGAAGAATCTCAAGCTCACGGCGAGCGCGATTTGTAGACTTGCGCTTACCCCCTCAACGAATCGTGGAGTCTCGCCACTTGTTCCTCCAAAACCTCTGGTGAGCTCAAATTTTTCCTTCACACAGACACCTACTCGCTTGAAACAGCTAAAACCACTGTCTAATGCTCTCAGGAGAGGGCGAAATAAGGTCAAATATTCTTCGAATAGCAAGCTGCACCGTGACAAGCGAATTTGTTTTGGCCAACTCGAGAATGCAGAACGTTTTTGCTGAGGGCTCGCCATTCTGACGGCGAACGAACAACAGAACGTTACAGGAGGAACGAAGAGACTGCGGCACTTTCGTTGGAGCCTTTTGAAGCTTAATTTTTTTTAAATAGTTAAAATCTCATTCGAAAGCAATTATTCGAACTGACTCCTTGTACCATTGAATTTTATGGGAATTCGATGCTTCTACCGGCTTTTATACTTGGTTTATTGAAATTAAGATATCCCGCTCCTATTGTCAATTAGACAAATTTTATTTTATCAGTCCATTCAGTTTGAGCACTCGCGCTCATAGCAGTTATATTAGGAAAATCTTGTTCATGAAGTTCATGTTCTGTGGAAATCGTCTGGTCCAGTGCATCGCTGACGTTTCAAATTTTCGAACACAATCCTTTCACGAGCATGAAAAGGGAATGGAAAGGTGATATGAAATATCTTATAGTGAAAATGTTAAAATTAAGAAAAAATCATAAGATAGAAGAACTAATGGTAGAAAAATCTCAAAATCAAAATAGTGGAGACATCATTGGTAAAAATATCACAAATTAGGAAACAACGTTGAAAGGCTTGTACATAAGTAAAATGCTCTAAAATGAGGAAAAATATTATTTTAATGTGGCTAGGAAAACTAAACCTATTGTTCAATTGTTTTCAGCAACAGGTTAATCATTCGTCCTGGAACGTTGGGCACATCTTCGGAGAGCAATTAATTCCATTCGACTCAGAAGCGCTAGTCTGAGATAACCTGTCACGAGCGTAAGCTCCTCCCTCACCATTACATCCGTTAATTGCGGCAGGGAATAGAGATTCTCGGCGCAAAGACCTCCGCGCTCAAGGAGCAACTGTGCTTCGATAATTTGATCAAGTCCGTAATAAAAGAGGTCTGCCAAGATGCTGGGCGTTTTCGATTTGTATCACATACTGCGTACAACATAGGGAAAAGGCAGTGATAAGTGAGAGCTGTAGAGCTGATGGACCTGACGAGAAAAATTTATTACACCTTACACATATGCTCTTCTGCGCAGAACGGTATTACTTTTCTAGCGGAAATGAACCATTTCAATTTCTATTCATTCGAGTATTAAATTTGGAGTATAACGCTCACGCAGCTACACAGTAAAAGAAGCGAATGAACAGGGCAATATTTCAAATCCCCTTCCCAAATTGCACTGAACTTTCTGTGTCCGGCCCACGCTGTATCCAACATGACACGTTGTGCTCAATCAACATTGTTGTTAACTTCGAGCTCGCTTACGAGTGGCCTTATTTGAGATCCCTGCACAGTGTTTGAAAGAACTGAAGCACCAAAGGAAACTAATACTCTTTACTAATACAACTTGCAGGCAAAAATCAAACATTTAGACTTTAGAGCGTGAGTTCTGCATAAGTAAAATTGTCTTATTTCGAAGCTTTTATGCGATAATTTCGTGTAATGAAAACGTGAAGAGATCTGTTTTACAAGTTATTGAATAGTAATCCAGCGCGCTATCCATTATGTGCGACATGAATCGTAAAATTTGCAACAAATTCATTATTTCACCTTTATCAATTACTTTCGCAATGTCTGTTTTATGAAATCTTTCCGCTAACGGATGTATTCTCTCAATAACTAAATATGCTGTATCAGTGATACCCTACTAAAACAACGGTGAGGCTAAGTTGTAAATTCATTGAATTTTGAATAAGGGATACCCAGCTTTCGTTCCATTGATAGTTTTAGCTGTAAGAAGCGAAGAGTTTTAAAAGAAAAAATACGACAAAGAGTGCCCCACCAAGAGAAGTCGTATATTAAAACAAACTTTCCAACAGGCCAAAGAAACCATACGTTTTGAGTCGCCAGACTAATCAGTGGCGTACATCTGTAGCGAAAATACGAAATTGAATGCAAATTTCTTGAAAATATTCATATGTACATAAAACAAGATGTAATTAAAAAGTATCAAACAATATGCCCTAACAATAAGTTAAACTGTCCCAACAAGTAAATTGACAACATTGCATTCATTCATTTCTTCACTCTGAGGACCGCTTCCCCCGTGTTTGGAATATAACGCGGCGTCCTGGTGTAGCAGCACACACCGTGCCTGAGTGTGGGGGTAGTACGTGCTGTTCCTTCTCAATCAGCCTATCTCAGCCCTCGCGCCGTAATCATTAAACTGGCAAGCCTTTGATTAAGCGAACCTCCGAAGTCAGTAATGAGATATCATGTCGAAAGCTGGGGATCATCATTGAATTCTGATAATTTTCGAGTTTTAAATTCTAGCTATGACTTTCGCAGTACGTTCATCTTAGAGTCAGCATACATTAAAAAAAACAAATTTAACGATAAAAATAGTGCATTTGGGCTGAAACTAATAGCTCGATGACTTTTCATTTCATTTTTAAATTTATGTTTCGATGTAGTTTTGTGTGTTCTGTACATGGGGTATTTTCCAGAAATTCATATTTCTACTTAATTGTAGTGTAAAACATTTTTTAATGTGGTCTTTTTTACCCTACTTTTTCTCTGCAAATTTTAGTACATAGCTATTTTTACCACAAATATAGCATTGCTTAGAGTTTAAAAATTCAATTGCCAACTCTTAAAGCAGCATATAAACTCAGCAGCTTCGAATTTCAAGCAGTCATGTCCATATAAGACAAATTGATTGTAGAACAATTTATTGTGGGGCCCAAAGGAACGTATTCACCGTTCGTAATTCAATAATTTCGAAACAAACCAACCTCAAATTGCCAGCGATGCCACCTACTCTCGGTCAATTTACTGGTAACTCTCCACTTCTGCATGGGAACAGTAAGTGTAACTCTTTCTGCTTAAAAATGATTGAATTACAAACAGTGAGTTCATATATTTTACCCTGTTGTATTTCATTGTTGTTCCAATTAGTGAATTTAGCTATGATGACACTCACATACTTGCTACACTGAAACATGGGCTCAAACTAATCATTTGTATAATAATTTTTTCATACCTATGTGAATGATTCCACGTCACAAACACGTTAACGTCTAGCATTAGAGTACTACTACTAATGATACTACAGCTGCACTTATTTTGTAAATACGCGTAAATAGAGGACATTAATTCATACAGAACCTATGCTTCTACAAATTTAAAGCAAATGTTTCAAAGGAAAATTATTAATTTTTTACTTTGGATTTGCCATCACTCGAACATTGATACAAGTACAAGGCGTCATTTCTTCTGCCAGACTCATGAGACCAAAAAAATATACTTTCAGGGAAAAGAGTCTGACAAGCTTCATCACTTTGACAATTTAAGACTATCTAAGTATTCGAAACATAGAAAAATAGTGACCGGGATTGCAAAGGCTTTCAAAATTGTGTTATATGAGTACGGCTTAACTGAAGTAAAATTATGCATTCCCAGCACATTTAGGTCCGAAGAGAACGAATGAAAAATTTTCGAGACAGATTTTTCACTGGACGTAACTATCGACAGCGCAGTACGCGTTAACACACTAACCTGCGTTAGCAGCAACAACCTGCACAGGCACATCGTTTCACCTTTTCAGCCTCAGAAATAAAGGCTGCGTTCTTCCTTATTTTAGTGAAGCTTCGCTGGTTGAGCAGCGTAAAGTGACGGTTGTATGGCGGGGTGCAGCCGTAGCCGTCAGTCTCATTACCTATACAATGGCGAGTACAGCGTTCCTCACGTATATTGAACCTTGCGCCGTTCCCTCGTGTGAAAAGCAGTGCTGATGCCAACCCTCTGCGTGGTCAGGTCATATACCACATACTGACATTAGTTTAGTAGGAGAACCGTGCGAAAATTTTAAATTAGCTTTTGAAGAGAGTACCAGAGATATCAGGCCTGCCTGGAGGTTACGGTAACTGCCGATTAGTTATAATATAGCACGCTTCCTCAGCACACAAGAAGTAAGTTTAGTTTAAAGCGTGCCAGTTGGGCGGACGATAAACTTAACACTCTGACAACAATTACCTTTACAGAAAAAATTCCAGGTTGACAAATATCTCCATTGGGGATTTAAAAATGAAGAATGCTGTTTTCACAAATTAGCTTATTATATTAATTTCCTTCTAATCTACGCTGGCGTATTCGAGTAATGCTCACATATTTTATGAAACTTAAAAGTTTTATCCATACGAATATATTTTCCTGCTTTGGCTAAATTAAGTTAGGTTAGGGTAGGCTAGGTTAGATGATCGCACGTACCATCTGCGGCGCACATCGCAGTTCAAGTGTTAAAAATCGATGCAGAACGGGGCTAAAGGATCTCACAGGCGTCTTGGTTTAATAAAAGCGGAATAAAATAAAGAGCAAAAGTAAGTAATATACCACAATGAATATTTTCAATATAGTATATTAGAATTTCCATGAACTACGATTCCATCTTCTATTTAAGAAATATAAATGTTTTTCTTCATTCTTCATTACATTACGTTTCTGTTGAGCTAACAAGTATGTTGGACCATTTTCCCACATCCTGTTGCACTCGAGAATGTTCGACTCACGTACGCTGAGGGTCACGGGCTCGAAATTATTTGCCTCATCCAGAGTGCACCAGTGTATTTACCAGCTCAGAGTGCACCAGTATATTTACCAGCTCAGAGCGCACCAGTGTCTTTACCAGCTCAGAGTGCACCAGTGCATTTACCAGCTCAGAGTGCACCACTATATTTACCAGCTCAGAGTGCACCACTATATTTACCAGCTCAAAGTGCACCAGTATATATACCAGCTCAGAGTACACTAGTATATTTTCTTTTTTAGTTACAGTGTGACAAAAAGCAGCTACTGCTACGTTTACGATGGGATTTTACGGTTACGAAATTTCATTCAATTGTTTTTAGCATTTCACCTAATATTTTAATATTCTCGGATTCCGCCTAAAATCATACATGTGGTAACAAACAGGAGCAAGAACGAAGTAATTGGAATTCATGATGTGCCTGTCAACATAATCTAATATTTCTGAATAGAGAAAAATTGCCTTAGTCGCCAAGTTTCCGAGCAGGTGAGTTCCTTCATTCTTCTCAGCAAACTGAGGCTCTGCCTGGCTCGCCCTGCGCCCTCGACCGCTTCTGCATCTCCCTTATCAGTCATGCATTACCATTCGGACTATCTCATCAACACTGCATTGACTTGTTTTAGAGATTCCACTCAACACCCGTGCCTAACAGCTTTCACTCCATGCTATCCTTCTTCCTACATTTTCCCTTATTTTCATTCTTTGATGTTCTTAAAATTCTGGTTCCCAATCCCCCTTCAAATTAGCTAATTAGTTCTTTTGACTTATGCAATTTTCAAAGATGTATTCCTTTTTGCCGGCATACGTTCATCCTAGCTTGAAACGTCCGCAACGTTCTTTGCAACTGCTTGCATTCTATCAATAAGGACAGAACATTCACCGCTGTGGTTCTGATGCCCTGCCTAAATTTCATTTCATTCATTCTCAACACTTCGGCTCTCCTAAAGGCTTATAATATTCTTTCAAGCATGGATCAAATCCTCGCTCTTCCCTTGCATCTTTTATCTCTCTCGCCTCCACTTCACAAGCTCCAGCTTCTCTTCCTGGATTTCGACAACTTTCAGCAAGTTTTTATCTTTCTCCAGTCGGTCATTAATATTTTCAACTCATCTACTTTGCACACTTGCGTATCCCACAAGCGTTTAGCTATTCTGTTTCACGCGAGTACATAAAGAGTGGAAGTAGGTGCTGATCAAATTCAGGTACGAACATTTCAGAGATTCCCTTTCCATCTGAACTTATGCAGGTGTAGTAAGACCAGCTATCGGACTACGAAATGAAACAAAGCATTGAGCTTCCACTCACGGTATTATTAAAAAATCTGCGATTGGTGGAGCGAAGAATATCTGAGTATTCCAGGCACCAGCATTTCTGTTATTTTTGAGCGTACGCTTCAGATGAATATTAAACCGATAGAGTTTTTCAGTGTAAATTTCCTGCCTCTAAAGGAGCAACAAATCGCGCGCCTAGTCCCAATTTTCAGGTTTCAAAAATTTAATCGTGAATATTCAGAGTATTATACCAACTTTAGCAGCTTATTCCGTTAAAGATTACTCTACGTGTTTAGTGATTTTACATCAGCACTTTATTTATCGTGTGAGCTGATCAATCAAAGCCCTTTGTGTATCAGACATTATCTTCCTATTGTCGGGGCTGTAGTGCTGGTGCTGGCTAGACTTCTTAACGGTGAGTCAGACTCAATCTTTGTCCTGGAGCACAAAAACTCGTGTTAGAACTGGCTGAACATATCACTTAGCATGATCTAAGAATAAGATGAACCACCGTAAAAGAGTAAATCTATACTTAGAAACAAACGTTTCGTGATGTAACTATTCCATCTTCAGTGCTGCAAAAACAGAAAGTATATCTGGTAGAAAATGAAAAGGCAAAAATTAGATCAAAAAATATCTATCTCCTAAGGGTAAAAACACCTTTGTAACATAAGTGGTTACATAGATGTTTCTGAGTATACGGGGTACACTCAGGCACATAACAACATGCATACACATACGGACTTACACTGGTAGGCAGGAGTAATATTCAATTTGGGAGTACTTTAACCTTTATTTAAGTGAGGCTTATGGGTGTAAATGAATAGAGGTTTCAAAATTAGAAGGTGTTGGTCATTTTTTACTCTACAAAGGGTTGACAAATTTGTGGCTTTAATAGTTGGCTGAAGATGGTACCGACCAATTAGCACTATATTATTTCTAATGTTGTCTGCTCGTTTTGACTGGAATTATGCAATCTTGAGGGCTACCCTTCCTCTAAATATTAAAATACGAGCAAGAGGCATGGTGGCGCTCGGCATTTCAGCTCAGCTTCACGAACCTTCATACATAGCACAGCAGTGTGATTCCGGTGTTGAATTATTAAATTTTTGAAAGATCCATGCACAAATCATCAATTCCCGCGCGCTACGCCTAATATGAAATAATATTCATATTTTCTTCCAGCAATAAGGACGCCAGTAGGATTCTGTTTATTTCACGACATCGCAGCAATTCTTATACGCGGTGTCAGCAGTGTTTGGTCATAATATCAGCAGGAAAGATAATAACAATTATGATGTTGGTATGAATGAAAATACTACGAATCATAATTACAATGAATCAAGATAAACTAATTATAATTATGCTATGAATACAAAAACCTGCTATTTGAGCACGTTTGGAAACATTCGTTCGCCGTTCGCTGTTTAACATGAACGATAGCCTCCCACACTCTAGTGTTCGGGTGTAGTCGTTTAACCTGCAGGGCTGTTGCCTGAGAAGCTGAATAACATTGACTCTCGGTTTCCAGGTAATGTGTTCATGCTGTAGCTTCTTTGGTGTCACAAATGGGGCACTGTCGCTGAAATAATATAAGGTCAAATTCTTTGAACGCATTAAATTGTTTTGAGCTTCTGTTAGGGAAAGTTATTCGTCAAGGGAGTTGACTAAAAACAACATCTCACTTTACGCATTCATTTTCGAATGCTGTGAAAAGAGACTTTTGTTATCTATGAAAAATTCAACGAGTAGAACTTGATGATGAATAGCTGCACGCTTCGAAAATTTTAAAGTATCCAAATAGTTGATAACATTTAAACGAATGCAAAACATTTTGCGTACAGAAAATGCTTTGAAAAGATCCATTATTATTCATCTTCCTTCATCCGGAATCATGATTGTTTTGATTGAATTAAACATATCATAACTAATCTTACTTAATTTAATATAATTTTGTATACACTACACAACTGTATATAATTTTAAAAAGGTGTCAAATCGTTGCAAATTATTCATAAAAAATGCATTGTTATCAGCTTCTGAAGAGTGAAATGTTTAAGAAAAATATAAACGCGAATTCGATTTGAGTTTTCCTTCAAGTCACTTGCGGAATATAACAGCTATAGTACCATACCATAATGGGACGGGGAAAATTCCTATTTGCATCTAATTCTTCACTATCTCAAGCAAATGAAATGAAACAGCTGGCTTGTATTTAAAAGTCTATGTTTATTTGCAATGCATCCTGATCCATCAATGTGTTTTCATCCTGTAATGAACATCAAATAAAGTTCAAAACTTGGGCGCCGTTTGTCATTAGTCTATTGTCATCCTTTTGCTTTTTGACCCCCACAATAAATCTCACAATTCAAGTCTATCTCGTATCATCAGCGAACCTAATCTCAGAAGTAATTTGAACGCCAAATTGGCAGAATTTCTTTTATTAATTTCCCACTGAAAGTGACGCTTGACACCTCTTCATCCCCATGGTGCATGTAATCGATGGAATTCAAGCACTATTATTGCAGGGGTAATACCTTTGCAATATCTGAACTGTTGCTGAGGCCTTTAGCTACCTATGGAGCCCTGGACATTTTAAAATGCGCACGTTTCCTCGCAATATTCCTACCTAAAGGATCGTCTTTATTCGTCTAAAGCACCGATATTGAGTAGCATGCTTCATTGATTCTTATGGAGCGTGATATTAGTCTTCATTTGACGCATTCTATTGGCGGCAGTAACTAATGGACTCCACTAATGGATGTCGGATCCAAAACGCGCTTCTCCCGGAGGAACGTGTAATGAACGTCGGAGGCTGTGACAGAGAACTCTTTTTTTTTCACGGCCTTCATTGTGTTTGGAAAATTTTCGGAAACGTCACATGAAAGCGCGGGCCAATTTGATCGTTAATGTCATGGGTTTGGCAGCAACTCGTTCTCAAATGCGGACGACTTTGTCCCGGGAAGCATTGGGCGGACGGTGAGCTGGGGTCAGGAGCTTGGCTGGCTGAGAAAATAGCCTGTTGAAGTACGGTTGTGACCTGTTAAACGACTAGGTGACGTTCAGAACGGCTAGGTGACTTTATAAAAGACTAGCTGGCCTACAGAACGACTAGATGACATTCCAGACGGTTAGATGACTTTCATGACTACTTAATAAGATTTAAAACGACTAGATGACCTTAAGAATGAGTAGGTAATCTTCAGAATGACTAGGTAACCTTCAAAACAACTACTTGAGTTTTAGAACGAATGGGTGACCTTTAAAACGAATAAAATAACTTTCAAAACGATCTGGAGATCTTCAGAACGACTAAATGACTTATAAAACGATTAAGTAACTTTTACAAAGCTAGGTGACATCCGAAATGACTAGTTAACTTTCAAAACGACTGGGTGACTCATACCAACGGAGTGATCTTCAAAATGACTAGGTAGCTTTTTGAACGACTAGGTGACTTATAAAAAGACTAGGTGACCCTTAACTGTGTAACCTACATAATGATTAAGTAATCTTCGAATCGAATTAACAATTTTTAAAGGACTAACTAAATTTTGAAATGACTATGTGTCTGTCGAAGTGACTAAGTGAATTTTAAAACGAATAGGTGAATTTCGAAGCGACTAAGGGAATTTTTAACGACTAAGAGACCTTCAAAACAACTAGGTGGCCTTTGAAATCACCAAAGAATTTTCGAAACAACTATAAAATTTCAAAAAGCTAGTTGACTTTCAAAACGACTTGGGGACTTCTAACAGCTACGAGTTAAATTTCAGAACTGCTTGAGGCTACCACAACAACAACGTCAGCAAAAACGTTGCAGTCGCAAAGAAAGTTCCCCTCGACAGCGCGCCAGAACGAGTTCCTCTCGCAAACCTTTTTTTAGGTAACAATTATTGGAGCTCGATTGAGGGTATTCTCTTTTCAATTTGCACGTTCTATTTTCTACGGGCATGAGTATGCGTACATTAATTGTTTGTGCTGTCAGATTACTGTGTGTATATCTTGTTATCAATGATTTCAATACATCGAACGTGAACTTTCAACTTGCGTTAAATTCGAAGTATTTTTCACAGGTAATTGCCAAAAACTATTAGGAGTATTTACCTGTCCATTGTCTCAAATACATAAATCAATAATTTAGTCCCGTTTTTACAATTAAATTTGCAATTTTTGAAAGCAAACATAAGAAAACTTCGTAGATAACTTAGCATATTATCTATTTGTATGACAGATTATTACTTTCACCCTCACTGTTCTTTCAAGGAGTCAATTCAAGCTGCCACAACTCCGTCACCAGCGCCATGTTCCCTGGAGGCGCGTGACTGCCGGGGCAGGGAACCGCAGTCAAGATGGGCGTCAAAGATGCTTCGTGTGTATACAAGGGATCAAGAACAGCTTTGAGGATGCCGACCGCTTGACTTTGGCCTTTATATATATATATTTATAAACTGCATATACGTGGAAAGCTGTGTTGATTTAGTGCCTTGAAAAAATAGCCCACTATCGTCTCTGCACCAGCTGGACAAATTGTCTGACCAGTCCTTGGTCAATATTGATAGTTCCTCGATCGACCGAAGACGAAAAATGACAGGCTGCCTTTGAGCTTAACTTCCACCCCTTAAAAAATAACTTTCGTTTTTCCATTCAACGAATTCTTAAGTGAAGACTTAAAACTTCCGGTCTGTATTTGTAAGCGTCTCGTGCTGGCCAGGCTTACTTTTCGCTTCTGAGGTCACCGCCTGAGATAATTGAATCATTTAATGCTTCTACAACCAAATTAACAGATTATTATCCCATACAATAATTAATAAATGGTGGCAAGCTGGTAATTTACTGGCTGTGCACTTTTCCCCCGCGTTAATTAGATGATTTGATAAGTTCTGAACGTTTTTCATTACACAGAAGCAGGTACGCAATACATACTTTTAGAGACGTCTAAATCTTGTGCAAGTTCTCAAGTTGCGACATTCTGGCTTTTTCGGTTACGTTTTAAAACATCCTTATTCAATTTTGAAAGTTTCTATGGTCCTACTCCAAGGTTTAGCTTCCAGTTACAAATTTTACAACCCCCTTCAAACAGTTAATTCCCCCTCAGTAATATCACCATACAATTCATAAATGTCTTAGCTAGTCTCCACAGCACTGTCTTCGCTTGCCAAAAAGAAATAGCTATATTTCTTAATAAATTTTGAGCTAGTAATTTTGGTGGTCAATAAACTGTACATATAATGAAAATTCTATGACAGTCAGTCATGTCGTCGACGCACATCACCGCAAATTACCACATTTATAGAAACACACATTATCAATTTCACAGCATTCTGTGTAATCAAATTCTACGCAATGTAGGTGTTTAAAACACAATACAAATTTGCTATAAAATCGTTCAGACCGTGCGACATACAGTGAAAGACAAAACAATCGAAAGAAAGGAACACCAAAGAGATATTGGTGTCATTATCACCAAAGACCTCCTGCGTGCCAGAAAAATAGAAACCGCATTAAACATGCGAGCATCATTCTTAGTTTCTTGCGAGAAACATTGAATTCATGTCGAAGAATATAAGCTCCATAAGCAAAAATAAGTCACCTGCTACTAACATGGTGAAGGACCTCCACGAGCATGAATAATGGCAGTAGTTCAGCACAGCATTGAGTCTATAAGTGTCCTGATGAACACCTGATCGACTTTAAACCACTCTTGCATCAACTGATCTCGTATCGCGACCACAGTACGTGGATCGTCTCCTCGACGTCTAACTTATAGTTGTTAGTGGACCCGTACGTTCATTATGAGGCTCATGTCTGGGTACTCTGCTGACAAATCAAAATGCCTGACAGATTTTGAGTCACGGAAGTTCCAATCAATGTGAGTTTTAGCCCGATGCACCTTGCAGTTGACATCTTGAAGATAGGTAAGCCAACAGGTCTTTTTTCAATTATATATGGCGTAAATGGCAAAACTTGATTATTTAGCAGCTCAATGTAGCCATGCTGGCTCAGTTTCATGGGTATCTAAACAAAAGGATCAACTTCTGTGTAGTTGAAACAATTCCAAACATGATAGACCTTTTCCTTTTTGTATCGCCCTTTGCACCCTGGTTTCGTTAAAGGCTTCATAAGGTTTTCAATGTACACAGCAGCAAGCATCATTGCTATGGAGATAGAATCGTGATTCATCTGACTACACGACACTACCCCATTCCTTTACAGTCCAACGTGCATGTACTTTGTCCAGTTCAAACGAGTGGTCTCGTTGGCAGGAGTTAACATCGGCCGTTTCCGAGCCACTCTAGTCTGTATATCCATTGTATGGAGTTCTCTACGAAGAGTTTTTTCACCAACAGTAGGATAAGGGCCTTCGTTGACCTTTTACAGTACTTTCATTTGTAACGCAAAGCGATTCCGGTTAAAAATTCAGGACACAGGGCGGTGGTCCTAATCGGTTATGATTATCTTCTGACAACAAATTTGCCTAGCACTGTCATGTGCACCGGACTGTTTTCATTGTTGATACACCAGCATAACAGTGCGGTATGAAACATCAGCAAATTCTGTTCCTTTTTTCACTGTTTTATATTCATCCGATCAAATGCATTAGCCCTTTTTTGGCATTCCGAGACGTCTTGCTCTCCTATCATCGTTGTGGAGCAGCTGAGAAACAAGTCTCTACCTTGCCAGTTCTAAATGCAGACTAATGCCCATTCACTACTTCCATATACCCTAAATTTCAGGTACTGGTTTGGCAACCGATTGATGAACGTAGTAAAAAAGTGGAGCTCAAAAAATAACAGGTGAGTAATTTCTTGTCTGGGTAACTTATTATACCCACTCACGAAGCGATAGTCCAACCAAATCTACAGAGCGCATGCAGAGCAGCTCTGATTCTCGACCATACGATGAGACAGCAACAAAATGGAAACAATCCAGCTTAAAGCAACAAAAACGATCCAGGACTCCGTAACCTCAGCTATAATTATTGGTGTCGTCAGGGGCTTGAACTTACCTACCTCGAGCAAAATGACTGTAAAGCCGATACCTACGGATATCCGAATGACTTCTGCGATGTAAGCCCGGATGAGCTTTTCAACAGAAACGATAATGCACGAACTTGAATTAACGGCCTGAAACTAGCAATAAAAAAGTTCTGGACACCTCAGGCTCTAAATTTATTGCCTCGTTAAACAGTCAGAATCTATAACCGGCAACTCGAGGTTTATGTCTTCACTTTTACTGAGAATATTATCAAGAACTGTCTTGATCAATGCTAGATAAGAAGTCATCTATCATTCAAGGGATTGATTCAGGGACTACCGTTCCATCAAAATTTGTCATGTATCAACATACTTGTAAACAAAATGTAGCATTATTGGTGCTTCATCCCAAAGCAGCGCCAACACACTATGATGACGAAAACTTGCAGAAAGAATGACTACAAGTCACTGATGGTGTAAAGGGATAAGAACAAAATTCAGAACCCAAAAATGGACAACGTTAGAGAGTCCTCACTCGCAGCCCACAGCTTCAGAATTGAGCAAAAGACGACTGACGCGCTCGGGTGCGTCATGATTAACTGTGCTCTCCAGCGCAGGAGAGCATCTTCAAACTGAAAACAATGAGTATAAAAATTCCTTAGTCCAGCGCAGGCTTACTGGAATATCAAGGGCGAACATTAGCACTTAAAATGAGTTACCTGAGAAATTCACTACTGTTGACTCAATAAAATTGATTTTAATAGGTTACAAACTCGTTCTAATGGAGTTCATTAATAAAATATTAAGCATAAACGATTGCAACCCGAAAATAAGTGTTCTTAACATTTCTGTTTCCATAATTTTAGATAAAACATCAAGTTTCAACTTTCAACAGCATGAAATATTATGAAAGTATGGAATATCAAGCTGAAGCAAAATTATAAAACGAAAAAATTGTGGGAAGAAAGTACGAATCGAGGGAAAGTTTCCTCTTGACTTTAAAAGCCTGCAGCCACGAAACAATCGAGTACGTCTTGACGCCACCACGGCGCTGCATAGCTGCACGTTCCATCCACAGCATGACCATAGGCCGTAGAGCATCGGGCAAACGAGTTTACTTATGTTAATAGGCTTAGAAAGCGCTGGGTGATTACCATTTTGTTGACACTTGATACTGATAATCCACATTGGGTGGTAAAACTGTAAGCTGGGGTCCCGCTGTATTGGAGATGAGGTTTTTCAAAATATGTTCAGTTTAAATACTGTATCGAAATGACTTTTGATGAAGAGAAAGTTCCTTACTACGGGTAACATTCCTGTATTTTTCAAGATGATTGATGCAGTTTATACAAAGTTAAATGGATTAATGTGTTCTGTTTCAATTTCTAATCAGCCACGCTTTCTTACAGATGTGAGAATATGCCAAGGAAACGACGTTTGAAAGCTGAGGATAAAGTGCAGATTGTTTAGGGTCTTATGTCTGTTGTCCCCGTAGTGTATGTGTAAATAAAACCAGCGAAATAAGAAGGGACCGAAGAACATTAAAGTCTTACGTAAAGAACCTCATCACCAACCCTAGGAAATACAAAGGGAAGAGAAGGAACAAGAACAAGAAGGACATGCAGCAATTGCTTAGGCAGGTAAAGAACCATTGTAAAGCCCCCAGTTCTGCAATGTTTGAAGGTGTTGGGCTTGGACCTGCATTCAAAAACACACGTTGCAGGGTTCTCAAAAAGGTGGCAAAAAGTGTGAAACCGTGCACTAGACTCATTTAAAACATATACCTCAAGGAGGAGCGCATAACCTGAGCTAAAAATGCATGAAAACAAACGTTCACAATTCCATTTTTACGGATAGGACCCGAGGTACGCTGGATAGCCCCAATAGATTGGCTAAAGAGTGGATACTTCGTGGAACTTGTCGTCCCCTCGCTTTCGGAGTCAAAAAGTGGTGGTGGAGTGAGGTTTTGGGCAGGGATCAATGATAAAAAACTCGTTGGATCATATTGAGTGTCAGAAGGTTAAGATCACCAGAAAAACCTACACTCAGTTTTTAGATGAATACTTGTCACCAGGAATGGAGGAGATGAAAAGTGCCGTTGGGTCCATAATAGCAGGTTAGAGTAGTCAGTTAACAGATTCTATCGACAAAACTATATGATATGACACTCATGCATGAAAATTACGTTGACAAACAATGGGGGCGCTGCTCTGTTATTAGTCTTTGCGATCAAGTATTTTGCTTATATTGCTTTCGTTAACGCTTTCTCAAGTACATTACATATTGTTCCTATGAATAAATAGTGCTGTATTAGCCTACAGGTGATATTTTAAGCTCTTGTAACAAAGTATGACACACTAAAAAACGAAGCATAACAGATTAATTGAGATAACTTTGATTATAGTTCATCATCCCTCTTGGGAAATTGATTGGAATATAACCCTTAGAGGGAGTCCGTTTTTCCATTGAAGTTCATTTCGATACTGTATCTTGAACTGTTACGATTGTTACGACTTCCAATATAAAAATATCGATATGATTAAACTGGATGTCAAGCAGAAGCAATCAAGTTGATAACAGACAAATAAAATTTGGAAATACTTTCTAAAATTTTGCTGGAATTCGAGCTCGACCCGTAGGAAAACATGAAAAATAAATACCAGAGCTTTTTATTCGCCTGGATTGAAAAGCTGTTGGATGTACGGATGGGGTTGGATGTATGGATGGGGTTGGATGTATGGATGGGGTTGGATATATGGATGAGGTTGGATGTATAGATGGGGTTGGATGTATGGATGGAGTTGGATGTATGGATGGGGTTGGATGTACGGACGGGCTTGCATGAACGGATGGGGTGCAAGTCACCACCTCTGGTTCTTCAGTTGAAATTTCAAAACGTATTATAGTAGCATTATTTCTAGGTGAAAATCTATCGAAGAAATTGCTATATTTAATGACACTTGAAAATTTAGTCGTCAGTCATGTTAAAATATACTGAGATGATATATTATAGTACCTACATATTACAAATCAAATCATATCAATGAGAAAGCCAAATAATGCTGAAGGGTACATTTATGCCCAGTGTTGATTCACCATAGCGAAACGTTTTTCAGGGGATGTGGAAAAAACTATCTAAATAGACCGTCTATGTGCCAACAAAGGGGATAAAATCTTGATTTATCTCTGAGCAGTTTAGTTGTTGTAGACCATACGTGTATACTGCGGGAGAACACCTTTCAGTAATCCTGATCTCAAGTTTCTCGTGGCAGGACTTCGTTTTACTTGGACGAACACTAAGGAACCTAGAGCATGCGTTGCGTCAAGTCTTTGATTGATGTCGCAACTGAGGGAGCAACAACACTCGCCGCAGATGACATCTGGCCAGCGCTCTGGCGTGCGTGCGACTCCTGCAAGAATGGGAGTCCTGAAGAGGCACCGCGTGTTGATTTAGTCCCCCTGCGAGTATGTGCTGCGAGGCTCTACCTGAGCAGCCCCTGCAGCAACGTGATGCCGATCGCTTCATTTGGGATTTGAGCAAATTGGAATGGCTGCCAGACAACAGGAATCTCAAACTGGGAAGAGCTCAATGAAATCGAAACATGGAGCTGCCTGGAATACTCTCGTCTGTTTCCTACATGAGATAATGAACCAGCTGGAAAAGCAAACTGGGTTCCAAAACCAGTTCTCCAATTCATCTCTACATAAATAGTTTACAGGATATCCCTCAAAAGTTTCCACTATTTTTGAGCTTAGCCATTAATTTAGGTGGCATGAAATTTTTCGGTTAGCTGGTATGTACAAGTGAGTTTTAAAGTTTGGCTTAAGTGGGAAAATATATGGCAAATTCATACACAGTGGAGGATTTGTGTGAATCGTTTTAAACTATTCACTGAATAAATGCTAGCCAGACATATTTTATAAACAATTATGTAAGCAACAAAAACCATTAGTACAGTTTTCTGACTATACAGGCTCCTAAAATTTTGTAATTTTTCAAAATGATGCGGGTATTCGTCAGTGTCAAAATTCCTTCACTAATTTGAAATTATCTTGTCCCGTGACAATCGAAACGAGGTAAAATAAAACTACAACTGTTACCATGAACTACTGAAGTTTAAAAATTATGAAGATTACCACTTACAAATGAAAAATAATTACCAAGGATTGAGAAGTGAGTTCAGTATTGAAAGACCCGTTGTTATACGTTTGATGACTGTCCATGGGACCAATTTTGTCTGTTAGAACGCCATTCAACTCAAGTACTGCTGCAATTTTCCATCTCATTTGAATGCGTTCTGTAGGTACGCTGCTGTATAGAGGACATTTGTTTCTGTACGAGAAATTTCTTTCTGAGAAAAAAAACTTTTTAGCTTTTGATGGCATTTTGCCGAGAAGTCTTGCCGGCACACCTGCCAGCACGTCCAAGTTGCAACGAAGTTCTGAAGCGTCGGGAAATTCCAATCTTGGTCTCGTTAAATAACAGCTCAACACAGACACAACGCTGCGGCAGCAGAGAGTTTTAGCGCCAAAAGTTGGTCCAGTCGCTAATCAATGATGCAACGTTCTAATGTTAGGAGACCCCCGTGACTTCTGTCTCTCGGCGCCCCTGTACTCTGAGCCAGTGTATCACTTCGACGTCTTCGGTGTATGAAAAATAAAGAAGAAACAATTTAAATGAGCAAGTAGTGTTTTAGTAAACATTTTTTCAGAAAAAGACCAATCGTACGTATGAAATATCGTTGTTCAAATAATTCATTACTGCCAATGTCACATCCTGAAGCAGAAACAACCCAACCTTTCTGCTGCACCTCTATAACAGAACAGTACTCATTCAGTACAAACCTTGCTTGCTTAGCATCTTCTTTCGTAGAAATAGGAACGATTTGTACAGTTCATTTGAATTTAAAATGAACTGAAGAAGCGCGAGTTTACCTGAGTTAAGGTATTCAAATTCTAAGGATAAGAATATTTGGACTTTCTAAGATAAATTTGAGTAAGAGATTACGTTAGAGTCCGCAACTCGTTCATAAATGACTTTAGGAAAAGGAGAGATCATGCCTCGAAGGTTCCAACAGCTTAGACGACATTTGTGCGAACTTCTCATATTTCTGCTGCGACATATGCATGTAACATCAGGAGCAGCAGTAACAACGCCTAGTAACATCAGGAGCAGCAGTAACAACAGGTGATAACATCACGAGCAGTAGTAACAACGGGTGATAACATCAGGAGAAGTAGTAACAACGCCTGATAACATCACGAGCAGCAGTAACAGCCCATGATAACATCACGAGCAGCAGTAACAACAGGTGATAACATCTCGAGCGGTAGTAACGAGGTTATGAGTGGAATATATCAGCAGAAAAAGCAAGTTAGGATGAGCAGTGCTAAAATCAGAGGCAACAGCAATTTATCTGCAACAGCTCAAAAGTATCGTTAGCGTGAGCAACTGCAAGTTGGACGGCAGCACGGACGGATGGGTAAATTCTTCTACAAGTGACGGCTGGTATAATTTGCAAATTTCTCTTTACTTTTATTTTTCTATTGTCAGTGCACATAAGCTTTATACATTTAATTGGAAATTAAGCTTTTCTTTTTATTTGATAATTTTTCTCATCTCTCCTTGATGATCATTGTGCCTTGTTCTCCTCTGGCATTTCGCTGAAGTCGTTCATACTTCATCAGACCAGCCACGTATATTATGAAACACTCATTTGAAAATTTCACGTTTTGAAGGTACAACGAGTTCCCGACTCTATCACAACTTCCTATTTTCCTGATAAAGAATGGGAAGTGTCAATTTAAAATTCTGGTTCCTGACCCTTCGGTCCAAATTGTTACACTAGTTCTTTGCCTCAAATTTTGTGACCGCTGAGACGGACGAGAATAAATAGAAATGTAGCAAAGAAAAGCCGAGCCTTCAGAGGGGCTGCCCGATACAAAACTCGCCGCAATCCTCGACTTTTGCCAAGTTCCGCTGGTGGTAGAAAGAGAGCTTGATTTTTCGGGTCTAAATTAAATTTGAAGCTTCGTCACTCCAGCCTCGTGCCCCGTCGCAAAAGCTTGAGCGCCAGATAAATTGTGCACGCTGAAATACTTCTAGGTTAAATATTTCTCTATAGAATTAAACTCGTGTATTATGTTGAAGGAAGTTTTTCCATGCCGATGAAACAGTGAGTATAAACTGGTAAATTTAACATTTGACGAAGCCTTATAAGCATATTTGTCAAATCTATACTCTTCGTTTAATCCTGTATTGTGGATACCGACTTAACTGCATAGGATATATATTTCTGGATACGGTTTGATTTTGATACACTTTATTTGACCCAACGGGTCACGAGTAGTCTAGTAGAACTTAAAATCACAATTGTTTATCTGTCGGAGAAAGTAAAAAACATCCACCGGAGTTGACAGCGCACCAGTAAAAGCAACATTTAGAGTCTTCAAAAAGGCGAAGTGATGGTCTTAGTTGCTCTTGAAATACGTCAGAAATAAAAAATACAATTGCTGGTATCAAAAACATGTATTTAAATCTCAAGCCAGTCAAGTTTCGTTCGAAAACATAAGTGCATGTTATTTGAAGACTACAAAAACACGTAAGGTTCATTATGTAACAAAATGCGATTGTAAATTTCACATTTCTGAGACAAGGAAACAATGACTGAGAAAAGATAAAATAATGCTCATTTAGTTAA
>VOMN01057356.1:0-15712 GCA_014899125.1 Orchestia grillus | reverse complement strand
ATGGCCTCATTCAACAGCTCGCTGATATGAGAGTACAAAACAGGCGGCGCCCCAGTACAGCCAGGGTGTGAAGACCCAAACATCTCCAAGGTATCCTAGGTATAGAGCGTGTGGCGAGTGTGCGGCGTGTGGGGGGTGTAGGGTGTGCAGGTGATGGAACGCTGTCCGTACCGCGAGATATGGAGTAAAAACATGCAGTCCAGCCAACCATGCTGCAAATGTAAGGGCGACAGCGCACCACATTTTCTTCTTGTCCAAGAATTCGTTATAACATGTACTGTAATTGCACAGAATTCCACGTAAACGTGAGTTAGTGTAACAGATGTGCGCCCCACAACAGGTGTACCCCATGTGCTTCCCACGACTGATGTACCAATGTACGCCCCACCACAGGTATAACAGATACACGCCCAAATCTGATTTCTCACAGACGAAATCTAATTTGAAACAAAATAAATATGATTTGTTACCAAAAAATTTCAACTTTCAAACCAATTCGATTTATCATGAAGAAAACAGTATAAATTACTTTTAATGGATTCAATTTCCTCATAACTTCACGAGATACGGCCGTCGCAAATCAACTCGTTAAATATGTCTGTAGTATACTGTGGGCGGCTGTTTTGAATACACAGTAAATACAAACATGATAAAGAAATTACATGCAACATAATCTTAATTTAAAGTGCAAATTACCACATCGAAAAAAGTGCTGCCAAACTTCAAACGACTGCAGATGAAAAGTATTTGACGGTCCGTGTACGTCTTGTGATTTAATTTACTTTGAGGAAACAGCTCGTAACCTGCGCACAAGAATATATGAACATAAAAATAACATTTTTTGAAATAAACCCAATTCATTAATTAATCAAAAAATGTCTAAAAAACAAGGTATCATTTTGAGTACGATCAGGTGGAAATTCTAGCAAAGTGCAATAAATTTAACGAAAAAAAATTCTCGAAATCAGTTTTACGCCATCAAAAAACAACGCCTACAATCGTGCCCGGCGTCTACCCACATTTTACCCTGTTTCTCTGCCAACTCTGACTGTATGATGCCCTTACCGATGATTCCGCTATATATTAATCCACAGTTGTTTCTTGCATGAATGGCTGGTTAGTCCGTTTTTCTGTCACGCTCTTAAGGATTTAGAAAGGAGTAAATTTCCGGTCCGTATTCCTGAACTAATAACGAGGCTGTCATATTAGACAGTCCATGTCGGTGGTAGTGAAAATAACATTATTTTTTGTGAGAGTTACAATAAATGAAAGAGCATCTTAACAATTTAACATCATTTGTCCAGCCAATTATGACGGGACGAGTCTACTAGTTACATTATTGGTATATGGTATCAAAACAAAGGTTTCAACCTCTGAAGGTCGAAATGATATGCATATCATTAAATGATATGCAGAGTGGAATTTTTTTGTGGAAAACAGGGTGAAAAACTCTGAAGGTTGAATCCTTCATTAAATGGTATGCAGAGTGCGTACCCATTAAGAATCGTTAGCCGTTAGCCCTCCTCCTATGTGCCACTCTGATTTTATTTATTTTGATTTTAGTTTCCGCACTTAGTTGTATTTTCCATCGTTAGAAGCCTTAAGCCCATTTGCATCGTTCTTGTTTTTGAAAGTGCTTTGCCACTACGTGAATAGGTCTCTAAGAATCCCTCTTGGTGTATTTCGTGTCTTTTATTGTTTTAATTTTTTAATTTGGCATAACTGCATTCTTATTGCACAACCCTAAAATCGTTAAGCATATGGATTAAATAAAAAATTTCCATTGCAGATTTCGTTTAAAGTGAGCACATGCTCGAAACGTTCGAAATAAATGTTTTACTATTTTTCTTTGTTACCTCATTCCTAATGTATACGCTAATTTTAGCCTTCAGCCTTTCCGTTTCAAAACTGTACACCTTGAAAAAGAGCCATGGAAAAGCGCTAGAAAGCTGGGCCAACGAAATAAAGTCCGGAAGAATTCGAAATCCAGTTTTCTTCATACAGATTTCCGGATGTCCGCCCTTCGGCATTATACGACATACATAGATGATCCCTACCCCTATGTCCAACGTGTGGGGCGTGGTAGAACAGCATAATTACTTCCTATGATCAGCGACCTGAATACAGAAGAATGCATATTCAAACAGGATCGTCATTGAGATCGCAGCTTCAAAGATACAATTTCTAACAAAAGAACTCTCAGATAAGAACTACCGCAGTCTACAGCAGCTGCTGTGTGTGGTTGTGCGCTCTATCTCCTTGAGGCACCGAGAGAGAGCGCGCTCTGTGGCGAACCTTTGTACGCAAAACGAGCGCGTCGATGCGCCGGGTTAATAACTTTGAGTGGATCTGAATGTAGTGCAAGCTCTCTTGCTCTGCCGGCGGGGGAAGGAGAAGCCGCTCCGTCTCGTGTTCAAGCTCAGGTTCCCGTCTGCTTAGACCCTCGCACTGCATGGCACTACACGCTAAGCAGTGCTTCTTTAGACCCCAAGTTCACTGCTGCTTAGCTTCCGGTCTGCTTAGACCCTCGCATTACATGGCACTACATGCTAGGCAGTACTTGCTTAGACCCCAAGTTCACTGTTGCTTAGCTTCCGGTCTGCTTAGACCCTCGCAGTAGATGCTTAGGAGTGCTTGCTTAGACCCCAGGTTAACTGGCGTTTAGTCTTTAGTCTGCCTAGACCCGCACACTACATGCTTAGGAGTGTCTGCTTAGACTACACGCCTCCCACTGCTTAACCTCCAGTCTGCTTAGACCCTCACACAACATGCAAAGCAAGAGCACGACCAATCAGTCATATCATTCACCTCCTAAGCAGGCGATGCTAAGCAATCACAGTCCAGTGAGCACGGCTTGCTTCTTGAGCTCGATTAAATGCGGCGAGGAGAAGCAGGCGGGCCTCCAGGGGCCAGAGATAACATGGGCAAATGTTCAAAATTCGCGAGGGAATGTGCGTCGGGAGCCCTGAAAAGAATATCGGAGATGCGGGGCTTGCATAAAGTGCTGGCTGCTTCAATGGCAGGGCAATATTGGGGCAGAACGAGCCGTGCGCTCCCTTTTTTGGCTCGGCAGCGCCGCACTGGAATCAAATCCGCCGATGTCAGTCGTTGTGGCTCACCCTGTAGCGTTGGTACAGGCCCTAACAATAATCTCATTCCTAATAATTATAATAATGATGATAATAATGACGATAATGTACGGGGAACAATACATCAAGTGAAATCAAAAGTAGCCGAAGCCAAAGGTATCGATCTAGCCGGTACACGAAACCGTTCTGCACCAGGACATGAACCTTAGACCTAAAAAACGTGCATCACGAGACTCGAACTCATTCTCAATTCCCACCAGGATGACGGTAACACCATGCAAGCCACGGACACCTGCGCAGCATCGCTCATCAGGTGCCGGCATAGCGAATTGAAATCACTTGGAAAAGAAGTAGACGGCCACAAAAAGATAAGGAAGCTGATGACCATTCGCAGAGCACTCCATCCAAGATCGTGCCCCGACAAAACATATGTGAAGGGCAACGAAGGAGGAAGAGGCGCGCTGGAACAGGATGAGTGCGTAAACACCGAAAGCAAAGCACTCAGTCGGTACGCGAGAGGGAGTCAGGACACCGACGTGAGATTTGTGCGATGCTCATAATCCCTAAGAGATCAGGAACTCCTAACAGCTCCAAAAAAACACGTTGACAGGAGCGGCTCAACGACTATGAGGAGATGCCGCTCGTAGGGCAGTACGTTCGACAGACAAGGGAATCAAAACTCGACTTTCATTGGAACTTGCCAGAAGCCCAAGCTCAAGCAAGCTCTTGGCAGGCCAAGATTAGGCGCTGAACTCCAGCAACAGAGCGGCCAACATTCTGAGGCAGGGCATCAGCCCAAAATGCGAAGTACGCTACACCGGACGCGCGACCAGAAGCCCCGTGGTGAGTAATGCTCGGTTCTGGCAGAGGAGCACAAGAAGAGGCACGGCTAGGTTGCTAAAGCCTGGCGCTGGTGCCTTTACCAAAAAGTATGGACTCCCCTGCACAGACCGTTGCTACCAGCATCAGTCACAACATGTGGTTGAGGACGAGAAGATCAAGATGCTCTGGGACATGTTGTTCCAAACAGACATGCCCATTTCAGTCAAGCAACTGGACATCGTGGTCTGCTTTAAAGATTAACAGGAGGTGAAAATTCTGCAAATATCGATACCTTATAACTCTCGAATCGAAGAAAAACAGACGGATAAGATTCTAATTTACCAGGGCCTCCGAGTGGGACTCGCACGGCTCCATCGATTCAGGTTTCAGGAGCTTCCAATCGTGATGGACTGCCCGGAGTTGCGCCTCGTGCGCAGGAGTTGGACCTCAAGAAATAGGCTGAGATGCACTCCACCCAGGCCTGCTTTAAAAAAGAGTCGTTCTGGGAACTGGAAACATTCTCTGGAAAGTTATAAACTAACACCCCGCACATCTGAGAGGATACCCATCACTCCCAGACACGCTCCAACATCGTCATAAGTCAAAAAACAGGAGGTCTGGTTCTCAGGCAGCCACCTGCTGCGTAGCAATGATACGGGCCTCCCGGTAATAGTACTCTAAATTGGCCGGACACGTGGTAATACCACGGTTTTTCGTAACCCTAACAATGTTATTTCTTTTACTTATACATTACTCACTAATACAAAATTTAACATTTAGCTGCTTTTTAAAGCCTAGTGCCCTAGTCTTTTTTTTCCAATTTTGGTCCTCATAATTAGTAAATAGTCACATCTTCCTTGTTCGTCCACTTTTTCTTTTCTTGGGTCCTCTTGGTTTCCGAGATTTTCCGGTCAGTCCCGTGACTCATATTGAACTGTTCTTAGTTTACGTGAACAACAAGCACTCTTCTACTAAGTTTACATACGAAACAGAAACTAATAATAGACTTCACTTTTTTAGATCTATGTATTCAAAAAACGAACAACCCTTTCCAAACCTGTGTCTTTCGTAAAGCAACAAATACGGGCTTAGGTATATAACAGCGCAATAAATTTCAACTGTGAGTGTAATTTAACATCTTTTCTCTTAGATAGAGCTGTTAATATTTGTTCAACCTCTGATGTTTTTACAACACAATTGGAATTCTTGCGGTCTTACTTTTGTAGAAATTCATTTCCACTTTCCTTGGTGGGAAAACTTTTACGCAAAAGAACGGAAAACAACCGAGAAGGAAAACCTATTAATTTTATTGTTCCGGAGAAAATAGTGTATCTTTCGTTACCGTACGTGTCTAGTTTTCAAAACAACTGTGAATCTTGGGAACTAAAATGTCTTTGTCTAAATACTACCCACAAATTAACCTCAGGTTAATTTTTCGAAATAATTTCACTGTTGGAAGTTTTGTCCGGTTTACTGACAGAATGCCTGTGCTCTTCCAAAATTGCGTCGTCTATGAACATACGTGTAGACAGTGCAGTGCTACGTGTTGTGGGGAGACGACTCGCCACTGTGCAATGCCCATAGCAGAACACAGGGGAATTTTTGTACGTACCGGTAGGGCATCTGCAAGACCTCTAAAAAGTAGTATTAGAGATCGTTCCCTAGAAGCTGACCACTCCATTCACGATGGTAGTTTTAAAATTATAGCTTCCAGTTGTGGGCAGGACATCAGATTGCTGGAGAATGTTTTTATTCATCAACGCAGGCCAATTCTAAATTATTTGGACTCATCTGTACTTCTTCATATTTTAGGTTAGTATTGGTTAGTTCATATTGGACGTGAAAATATTTTTAATTTCTTTTGTTGTTTATCTATGTTAAACCACTTTATTCGTTTAGCAGTTTCTCACTCGTAATATGCACAACAAGTTTACCATTCTTTCCAGATACTAAATATGAACGTAGAACTGCTCGAAAGCTTTATACTTCTATTACACATCTAATTCTTTTGAGATGATTTTACCCACTTTTGGCTTAAGACTCGGACAACACACCGTGGCCCTAGTCTAGGTGGTTGCTGGGGCTTGTCTGCAAGTAAATAGTAATTCTCTAAAAAAGCTAATACGGGTAATACATAGGACGAGTAATAAAATAAATAGTAATTCACGGATGTCAGAGTTTATCGACATCAGAAAATCGTGTTTCCTTCGATCATTTCTGTCGTATCCTTTTTTAAGTCATGCATTATTAAAAAGCTTAATTTTACCGGTTGTTACTTGCAATAACGAACGCTCTCACATTACCTCCACTGTAAGTTCTTCCGTCTGAGGCAGTTTGCCGAACTTCCGCAATAATTTCTTCAACTTCTGAGAAGAGCTTTTCTCATTTCGAAGCAATTTTTTAAACTTGTGCACTTATTCCTGCAATTTACCCTAAAAACCAAAGCCCCGAGCACGCAGTAGCAGCAGCAGCACCCCTACGACGGCCCCACCCTGTCGAGGGGCCGCTGGGGCCAAACTTGGCCCATTAGCTCCCAGGCCTTGACAGGCCCGGTGAGGGAATCATTAAAGGGGCCTACTGCGAACTAACGGGCTGCTGCCCAGCCGCCCAGGAACTCATCTGCCCAGCTGCCCAGTTGCCTAGCTGCCCAGCTGCCCAGCTGCCCAGCTGCGCACCTGTCCAGCTGCCCACCAGTCCAGCTGTAGAGGTCTCAGAGCAACTATAATCATCTGGTCCACTAAATAGTGTCAACTGGATACTTTTTTACCCTAAGACTTCTTCTAGGAACATTTTCGATATGATTCTTAAGTGTCCATTTGTCAACAACGGGAAAAAGAGGGTCGATGGAGGAAAGTATGTACGGAAGACGGGAGAAACCTCCGCGTTAACTCAACTAGAGAACGAGGATGCTGTTACATCGCGAGGGCTGCTATCCCGTCCTCATGATGAGACGAAACTGCTGTCCCACCCTCATGATGAGACGAAACTNGAAACTGCTGTCTCACCCTCATGATGAGACGAAACTGCTGTCCTACCCTTATGATGAGACGAAACTGCTGTCTCACCCTCATGATGAGACGAAACTGCTGCCCCACCCTCATGATGAGACGAAACTGCTGTCTCACCCCCTTGACAAAATGAAACTGCTATCCAAGTGTCACGTCACGAATAAACTTCCATCGATCTGTCATGTCATGAAGAATCTGCTATCCCTTTGTCATAGCAAGAAAAAATTGCTATCCCTCTGTCACGGCAAGAAGAAACTGCTATCCCTCTGTCACGGCAAGAAAAAAATATTATCATCTGTCATGTCCGGATGAAACTGCCATCTTACTGTCAAGTCAAGATGAAACTATTATCTCCCCGTCATGTGAAGATGAAACATGCTATACCTCATCTCATTTCATAGAAAAACACGAGCACGAGTATTTTCTTTGATGGGAATAGCATATTTCCCTGTTGTCTTCGATGATGGTTTTGAAAAATTGGCTGGAATGTGTGGAGTGCCGGGTTGCTAGAATATGTGGAGTGCTGGCTGCTGGAATGTGTGGAGTAACGGGCTGCTGGAGTGTGTAGTGTGATGCGCGGCTGGAATGTGTGGTGTGACGGGCTGCTGGAATGTGTAGTGTGATGCGCGGCTGGAATGTGTGGTGTGACGGGCTGCTGGAGTGTGTAGTGTGATGCGCGGCCGGGATGTGTGGTGTGACGGGCTGCTGGAATGTGTGGAGTGACGGGCTGCTGGAATATGTGGTGTGACGTGCTGCTGGAATAACAAATTACGACTTGACTTCATGATAACACAAAAAAGCACATAGGAGACTCAAGAACAGCACAGGGAGCACAACAGCAGTCAGAGCTGGTGGAGTCCGACACAAGGTCTGCCCAGGCCGCACGTCTGCCAGAGAGCTGAGATCGTCCTGCCACAGCTCAGGAGCTCCTGCCACGGCCATGACATATGCCAGCGCCGCTCGCACGCCAACCGATCGTAGCTCACCGGCGTGAGCAGTGCTCCAGACGAATTGTGGGGGACGGCAGAAGGAGCATCGAGAATTTTGGTCCCATTCTTCCTCTCTTGACTTGATGTGAAGCTCTAAATACTTTACTTTGTTACACTAAACGCTGTACTTAGTGTAAAAATTTTACTTTACACCAGTATGCACGTTTTTTTCAGCTGTAAACACTGTACTTTGCAGCTGTAAATGCTATACCTTGCAACTGTAAGCACTTTACTCTGTAACTGTAAACTCTTTACTTTGCTGCGGTAAATACTCGACAATGTTTATATTTTACGTAAAAGGGGTAACTTTTATTTTGATTTTAGTTTTTCTTTAGTGGACGAATATATTTGCTTCTACAGGGCGACCTACTGCCCCTGCGGTGTGCAGGCGATGGGAGGAGGACCTACTGCCCCTATAGTGTGTAGGAGTAAGAATTTTGTGTGCACATAATTGTGTACACAGAATCTCAAAACACTGAACGGGAGAGCGAGCAGTTAGCATTGTGTTGCCTGAGATAATTTCACGATAATTTCAACTTGAAATCCTCATAGTCTTTTTCTCCGTAACGAAATTTGGCTCATGCAGAGCAGGAAATTTCTTAACGAATAACTGTAATCCTGGATTCGCTACACAAAAAAAAAAACAAGCACTAAACCCATCTCGGTAAAAACTATTGAGTTCTACATAAAACACAAATTCGTGAGGAGTACCTCCATACAACCTATGTGCACAACATATCATTTGCGTCTTGACTAATAGAGAAATAAACAAAGCACACAGCAAAGCAATACGCACAAGCACTAATCCTACTGAAACCAATTCAGCAGCAGAAATGAATGATTCAGTGAAATGATGAAATTCTGCATTCGGAGCTACAGCCCAGTCCGCAGGAGGAGACCGCACTCGCTAACGGGACTGATCCCACAGCAGGTCATCGAATGAAACCAACACTTTCTTGGAAATAAAAGACCGTCATCAGAAAGAGGCATCAAAGAACAAACTTCATACCCAGAAAGTCATCTCTCCTCCCCCATGCTCTGTGCTAGGCCAGACCAATCCTATATTACTCCTATATTATTCCTATATTACTCTTATATTACTCCTATATTACTCCTTACTCTTATATTACCGCTCAGGCCTAGCCTCGCTAGCGGCAGGCCACCGACTGAGTCCTGATGAACGCATTACACGCTGCAGAATGTGTATCACACGCCGCAGAAATGTGTACTACACGCCCCAGAAATGTATATTACACGTCGCAGAAATGTGTATTACACGCTGCAGAATGTGCATTACACGCCGCAGAATGTGCCCTACACGCCTCAGCCGCAGAACTGTACCTTACACATTCAGGCTTGCGGCGCAAAAACTGATCGGTGGGAGAAAAAGAACTAAGAACTCGCCCGGTTCTGCTTCACTAGACGTAGACTTTTTGCGACAAAAAACTTCCACTACCGCTACTATGTTACAGGACCCCCAGCGAGATACAGTGTTACTTACGAGTTTTCGCCCGACTGAGGCCTACGCGTTCGCATTCACCTCCCAACGCATTAAACTTCAACGGAATGCTGCTAACTTTGTTTTAAAAACAAGTTATTTTGAGCACCAGAATTTTCAGTACTCTAACTTTATGGACGCGCCCCGTGAATGACGGCCGACTTTTGCGAAGGAACAGCAGTGTTTCCAAGCCAGCGGTCACATCCCACGACACAGCCGAGCTCGTCAACAGTCGCGCAGCCCTCAACACCTCGGGCGTGAGGCTAAAGAAACGCCTCTTTGAAGCGCCCAAATATAAAGAAACGCCTCTTTGAAGCGCCCAAATATTGCCCCGACGCCTGCACCTCCCTACGAGCGCGCCATTCTTCCCCAGGCCAGGATCTCATCTCACGACCTCGACACCTTCGCCCCCTGCACCTGGGGCCGCCAAATGGGGCCTTCACAGCAAGGGAAATTCCGTATCGCTTAGGAACACGGCGCTGGTGTGGCAGCTGTGGCAGCAGGTGTAATAGCAAGTGTGGCAGCTGTGGCAGCAGGTGTAATGGCCAGTGTGGCAGCTGTGGCAGCAGGTGTCATAGCAAGTGTGGCAGCTGTGGCAGCAGGTGTAATGGCCAGTGTGGCAGCTGTGGCAGCAGGTGTAATAGCAAGTATGGCAGCTGTGGCAGAGGCGATCTCAGCAGCTGTGGAAGAAGCAACGGAGGCACGAGATGCAGCAAGCAATCTTATTGACCGCACTTTGGGGCCACCACAATTGCTCCGGATTTAAAATAAAACGTAAGATCATCCTTATATAATTAAGACAGACATTTCTACCTCCCTTCGTGTGGATTCGTAAAATTCATGCTGTAAACATTTGTTTACGGCACATTTCATAAATTTCACGTACACTAACACAATAGTCGCATGGTATACATGGTTTGCACCTCCTCACCAAACCCACATGGGATACACCTCTTCCCCAGATTCACACGGTGTACACTTTCTTGTTAAGTTCACATGGTACACATCTCCTCCCAAAGTTCACGTACCACATATCCCAAAGATTACATGGTGCATTTCCATTCACGAAGATCACATGGCACATTTCCATTCACAAAGATCACATGGTGCATTTCCATTCACAGAAATTACATGGCACATATCTATTCACAAAGACCACATGACGCATTTCCATTCACAAAGATCACATGACACATTTACATTCACAAAGATCACATGGTGCATTTCCATTCACAAAGAACACATGGTACATTTCCATTCACAAAGATCACATGACGCATTTCCATTCACAAAGATCACATGGTGCATTTCCATTCACAAAGATCACATGGCGCATTTCCAATCACAAAGATCACATGGTGCATTTCCATTCACAAAGATCACATGACACATTTCCATTCACAAAGATCACATGGTGCATTTCCATTCACAAAGTCCACATGGCACATAAGTATCTATTCACAAAGATCACATATCCATTCACTGGTTTGGTATAGCGAGCCCAGGCCATCAGTACCTGAACAACGCTGCTAACTCTCGAACCACAGACGCAAGCGGTGACTCGCGTACCGAAATTCAAGCTTCGCGTTCGCCAAAAACTGTGCCATTTGCTCTCACATGAATATCAACATCAGGAGCCGTGCGTGCTTCCACTTGATTAAAGTGCTGCTCAGCGGGAAGGCTTAATTAGAATCGCCAAACGTCATTATAGAGCGATCTATTTTGCTCTAATTATAACCCGCAACCCGCAGTCACCGGTACATGCCCGTTACGTTTCAGGAAATGAACATGTTGGGGCGTGCAGCAGGCAAAGCTGTGAGGCTGAACGTGTGTTGCCCAAACTACCCAAGTAACTAAGCGAAACATCACGTCAAATGCAGACGACTGTCGACTTGAGATTGCAAGTAACGCAAGCGCTGCAAATTTAGCGAGTATCTCTGCAGCAAGCGACTCGCTCGACTACATCTTGCTACAACTCGCATCAAAGCACAAGTTCTCGCAATTACGCCCAAGTTTGGTCGGCAATACGAGGCAATTAAGCCGCCAGGAGCTTGGGCTCAGTGAGATGCAGCTCTGCGAACGCTAGCGTTGGCTCAGTTAATTCAAATGTACGCACCTTGAGCGTACGGGCACTGCCACCACTCCCACTGCCGCCCGCTGCGAGAGGAGAGTGTTCCACTCTCCTTTCAAGAATCATCCTCTTTATTAAAGGAATTGCTTTACATGAAACTTGCGTGTTTTTCTTGAGATACCCAAAAATAGGATAAATTACGAAGGCATCTACATAGATATATCCTACGACCAGTTTGAATTGTTTGTGGGTTTGTTTGCTTGTCGGGACTTTCAAGCTATGAAATTTGCGGAAGTTACGGCCACCGTTTTCGTACGAGGCACGAACCTTCACCTTTATTAATTCCAACACGTTTTAACGTTGGGTTTTCAATGTCTTACATCTACTGGTGTGGTGAAGGATGTAAGGAATGTGTGGCTTAAACTTCCATTTCCAATGGAAGTACTCCCTGGTAACGTGAAAATGCCTTCTTGAGCCGCGGCTCGAACCGAGGTCCTCTCGGTTACGAGGCCATCACGCTACCACTACACCATGGAGCCCATAAACGTTAGGACTACTCTTGCACTTCATTTTTCATAGACTTTGTTTTCTAAGCAACGTGCTGGGCAATAGACGACCTCTAAATAAGGGCATAGATAAGTTCTCAACAGTGACTGAACGGGTCACTGTTGACCTTGTAAGTTATCCTACATTCGAGGTCTCTGCGATTGATCCTACGATCAATCACTCTTTTTTGTGTCACCTTGTACAAAGAGGGTCATAAGTGAGGTACCCGAACTAAGTAGGGTACCCTTACTTAGTAAGGTACTCTTAATTAACAAGGTACTCTTACTTAATAAGGTACCCTTACTTAATAAGGTACCCTTATTTAACAAGGTACCCTTATTTAACAAGGTACCCTTACTTAACAAGGTGCCCTTGCTTAACAAGGCACCCTTACTTAACAAGGCACCCTTACTTAACAAGGTACCTTTACTTAACAAGGTACCCTTACTCAACAAGGTACCCTTACTCAACAAGGTACTCTTACTCAACAATGTACTCTTACTTAACAAGGTACTCTTACTTAATAAGGTACTCTTACTTAATAAGGTACTCTTACTTAATAAGGTACTCTTACTTAATAAGGTACTCTTACTTAATAAGGTACTCTTACTTAATAAGGTACTCTTACTTAATAAGGTACTCTTACTTAATAAGGTACTCTTACTTAATAAGGTACTCTTACTTAATAAGGTACTCTTACTTAATAAGGTACTCTTACTTAATAAGGTACTCTTACTTAATAAGGTACTCTTACTTAATAAGGTACTCTTACTTAATAAGGTACTCTTACTTAATAAGGTACTCTTACTTAATAAGGTACTCTTACTTAATAAGGTACTCTTACTTAATAAGGTACTCTTACTTAATAAGGTACTCTTACTTAATAAGGTACTCTTACTTAATAAGGTACTCTTACTTAATAAGGTACTCTTACTTAATAAGGTACTCTTACTTAATAAGGTACTCTTACTTAATAAGGTACTCTTACTTAATAAGGTACTCTTACTTAATAAGGTACTCTTACTTAATAAGGTACTCTTACTTAATAAGGTACTCTTACTTAATAAGGTACTCTTACTTAATAAGGTAATCTTACTCAATAAGGTACTGTTAATAAGTTACCCTTACCTAATAAGGTACCCTTACTGATTTGATGATACTGATGCGATAAAAATTTGAAGAATTTCCCCTACCCATTTCAATTAACTTGATCTTTTTTCTAATCGTAGCTTGACTGACATGATTTTTGAGAAGGCATCTTACGTACGGCCAAGCCTGTACGATCTCATGCATTTCTGTGATAAGATGGAGCAAGTTTGACCCTCTGGGACGCAGTGTGCTCACACCACGTGACCTGCAGCGGAACCTCATTAATTGTGAGCCGTATTTCACTAATATGCCTCACAAAATCGAATATGCCATAGCGGAAGCAACACTTTCCACTGAACTACATAATGTCGATCTTTTCGTGAAGTATAGAACTCCCAGGTTATATTTTTAGGGATGATTTGAAGAACTTTTCTGGGATAAGCTTAATTTTCCCGAGCTATCGAGTTGTTTTACACAACCCGTTTTCAAGGAAACGAAATTACAACATTTGCGAGGGACAGAGGCGAAGCGGGTACCTAGTATACGGGAATGGAATTTTTCGGCACAGTACAGTTTTTCGTTAAAAGAACAGTTGATCAACTAAATTTACACGACTGGATGTCGTGTCGTGATGTCGTAACCATTAATGGTTACAGAGTTTGGCCAATAATATGGTCGAGAACCGAATCGTACGAAATAAAAAAAGGCATACAAATATCGAGGCCTGAGAGCTGTTTAATAGCCGATCAATTCAGCGCAGGGCCCTACAGGCGATACGCGAGTATCCAGGGTAGAAGCTCATTGGGGCCAGTGATAAAGTTCGCGCTTCCGAAGCAATCCAAACCTAGAGATTGGATCGAAATTGGATTTTGGATCTGGAATTCCAGTGTGGCATGTGGCAAAACCCATTATTCAAGCCTAATTTTGCATAAGCACGATTCAAAACAGCAAGTAAGATTGTGTATTGAGTTCACGAGTTGACCCAGTGATATATATGCATGGAAACACATTTCTATTATGCACGCGAGGTCTCGGCCAAGATCAAAAGCAGTCCATATTGCATATGAACTCACCAAAAATCGATTTTGAACGTTCTATTCGCCGTATTTGCCTTGGCGTGACGACCTCCTTTGCACGAGCTTTGGTTATCACAAAGACTCTATTCCAACGAGGGCCATCGTCTGGAGCTCGTGCGGTGCTCAGCATTACGCGTCTTTATTCCGTCCAGAACTTCTGCTTTAGCAGGCATTCCCTAATCTTTTATTCGGATGTTAGGGCACCAGCACGAAGCAATTAACACGTTGACTCCGAAGTGGATCACATATGGTGCACGCAATCATCTAACCTAACCTAATGTAACCAAAGCACTATCATGTATAAATACAAATTTTCGAATTTTCTTCCAATTTATGTTCATCAATCGAATAAGCTAGTTCTGATTAGAAAGAAAATTATTAGAGTAACCAAATTTATGAAACCAAAATCCTTCATTTTTAAAAAACACAGTAGAGGTATTTGTCGGTATGTAATTTTTCTTGTGTGAGGAATCGGAGTCAACGTGTTAATGCACTGCTTATCTTGCTGAGCTCCGTGGACAAAGTCCAGGGTCTAGCCCTTAGGGCTCTGTCTCAGCTCGTGTAGAGGGCCGGGCAGTTATTCGCAGCTCGGTGATGGCAAAAACGAACTCTTCGAGTTTCACGCAAGAGGTTTGGGCCCCCGAGCCCAAAGACACTCGAGTGCCTTTTTATTTTACAACGAAAAATGCTCCGCCAGCAATCGAACCCGGCACCTCATGACGAAGAGGCCAGCACGCTGCCACTGCCCTGCGGAGCCCCACACTTGCTCATACAGTTATGAGAACAATACAACGGAACGTAAGTCAACATACCGACGTACGATCAGCCATGGCTCCGACCAAACTAAGTCCACATGGATCTCAGTTGTTCCTACGAATGTTGTTCTAAAATAACTTGGGTTTTTATTGAAGTTACCTTGTAAGCAAAATTTACCTACGTTTCTGTAACGTTGTTCTGCTATATAAAGTACATACGAGTACATAGGTGGTAGAGCATCATTATTTTCTTCTTGTAACCGGAATATACATCTACTGATATACATGTTTTGACCCATAATGCGCTGTGTATCACGCATGCGGCATTAGTCGTCAGGCTGAGTTTTTTCAGTCAGCATACGATTTTTTTTCCACTAAGGAAATCTTATAAATATTCATATTTCCTATAGTTTTTCGATGTAACAGGATACACTATGTGGGGTTCAATAATTCATATTTTTCCTGCAAATGGAATAGAGAACAAGACGCACTAAAAGCAACATTCCTGGAGTACTTTTTCCGCGGGGCCACTCATTTAATGCACACAAAACAAAGCTCCCGCTCAATAGTAGGTTGGAGCAGCGCTCCCTCTAAGCCGGCACTCAATTAAAGAACGAAGCAGACCTGGAAATGAGGTCCATAATTCAGGCGGTCACGGCAGGGTTGCGTGCCGCTGGGACCTCAACTCTGAGCACGCAGGGTGGGACTGGCGGGACGGTGGGAGGGACGGGACTGATGGGAGGGAAAATGGGACGGTGGGAGGCACGGG
>VOMN01057333.1:0-14973 GCA_014899125.1 Orchestia grillus | reverse complement strand
GATGATGGGCACTTGTCACGTGAGATAATGGACACTTGTCACGTGAAATAATGGACACTTGTCACGTGAGATAATGGACACTTGTCACGTGAGATAATGGACACTGGTCACGTAAGATAATGGCTAGAAGTGCGTAAGATAAGAGCCGTATGTATTTTGTTTGAACATAGCGGTTACCAAATTCTAGTCCGAAATATTTCTGTCCATGCGACCGTAAATGCAATAATAGTAATTATTAAATAATAAATATGCATTATAGTAGCCACTATTAAATAACAGTAGCCAAGGTCCCAATAGGTAACATGAAAATAGTGTGTATAAAAATGTGTAAAGCTCCAACATTTTTGACATAAAGTATTCTGTGCGCGACGCATGTTCAGGCAACGAATGTTTCGTATGTAGCTCAACCCAAAGTGCGTTTGAAAATTGTGCTCTTCTGATAGGATAAAAATTGCGTTGTTTTGATTTGACAAACGTTTCATATGATTACCTTGGGATGACCTTGATATGACGAACGTTTGATATGATTACCTTGGGATGACCTTGATATGACAAACGCTTGATATGATTACCTTGATATTAACTTGATATGACAAATGCCTCGTCTCGCATGGAGACAGCTTCTACATTTGGCGAAGATTTCAGGGAGCGGCGATCCATGGTTCTTCTAATGAACTTTTTTCTATAGACCAAAGATACCAATAAACATGAATAGAAATGTAGAAACATTTTGGTGTTGAAGTCCATCTTCTTGGGTAGAGACCATGAATGTTCTATGCCGGGATACGGCAGTTATCGTCTGTAGAGATGATGTGTCGCCGAATGGGTCTCCCTCGCTCTTTGAAAAGCTTCGAGCTTGCTAAATGGACTGGTTTTTAAGATGGATTGCGTTGCATCACGTTTGGAGAATGAATGTGGTATGAAGAGGTGATTTTCTTGAAGGGTTTTCTTCGGGGAAAGAGTCAAATAAAGGTCTTTCTTCCAAACTAGCTGTTCCCTCTGCAGCTCTTCGGTGTTTTCTCTTGAGACTAGCGCGCCGATGTCGTCAAAAAAGACGAAAAGTCTCATGCGAAATGTTGAAATTTTTTGCTCCTCCCGAGAATCTGAATCCGTGAATTTTCTGCTTATTTTTTCATGGCTTGAATGAATGGTTGCACAAAAAATGTGTATTTGCGTACCTGCAAACATCGCATACCGTCATGAAGTATAAGTCAAAGAAGAGTAAGTTATCGTCGATAATGATAACTATACCTGTGATAATATTGCCTGAAATTTACACATAAAATGGCCTGCGATGCGATGCTGCTTTAGTGATAACCAACGGTAATCGAGCCTCGGTTTTTAGTTGCTGTAGTGTATGGAAATAAATAATTTTGCTTCTGAATCGCAAGTTCTACATATACCTAAACGTCTGGGTTACAATTAGCTACAAAAATCCCTTTTGAAGCGAATGTCCTAATTATCGCGTGTTCAGCGATGCTTCGTTGGAAACCGTATCTTGGTCATCTCATCACACTAATTGGGCTCCAGGTTAATAGACCGTCCCAACATTATTTAGTGAAATGCGCTCTGCTCGTACCCTAATTTTTGGTAAATTCACTCAGCGTTTTTGAATAATGTTTTTTTTAATGAACTTGTAATTAATTGAGGTGAGCTCGCAGTTGTGGTCACTCGTCAATTTTCGAATATTGCGGACTTCATTAGTGACATTTAATTAAATTATTGTTGTTGTCACCATCACTACATGGCCACCAAATCACTCCCTGCAGCTTACATTTTAAATGGGAAATTGGTTTCGGCTCGACTGAACAATTTTTCGATTCCAAGTGATGATTTAATCAATCACGACAAATTTATTGCTATGAATTATTTGAAATAAAATCTCGACCATCACAGTTTCTCAACATACATGTTCTCTCACTTGCCTATTAAGAACAATTTTTTATCGTCTTTCTTTTCTCATTAAATGATCATCGTTTATTCTTCATTGTCACAATTATTCTCCGAATTCATTGCTCAACAATTTCGTTCATTGTATTAATAATTATTTAATATTAACAGTAGCTTTTACATTCAGTGATTGTCGCCGGCGGAGGAATGTTATGTCATACCTACAACCTCCGTGCTGGACGAATGGTTTCAACATTTCTACAGTAGAGGATCTGCCTCGTACCAAAGGTTGATGAACTCTTTTCAAAAGGTACACCAATTCCATAGCGGGCCACGTAAAAGCAATCATTCACAAACTGTGAAGTTCTTATGTGTGTGCTGCAGTCATGAGTGTGCGTGTTTGTGTGTGTGTGTGTACGTGCGTGTGTGCGCGTAAGTGTGTGTGTACGTGCGTGTGTGCGTGCTCGTAGGTGTGGATGCGTGTGTTGTGATGCACTGAAATTCACTGACTTTCATTTGCAGTTCTAAAGCATCAATGTTTACATTTTATCGTTTACATATGTTGTAAGGCAGATTAGGAAATTCAGTTTTAACGCTATCTTCGGTGGGAATTTAAAATCAGTCCAAAAATATGCGTGCCAAATCTTACCAGCAGCGTGAGCAGCGTGAGCCAAATCTTACTTAGAAAACGTATAATTATAATCTTCATAACGATGTTTGTATATAATATTATCACTATTACGTATATTGAAAACCACACAACTTATGCTTCACGAGCGCTGGTAATATGACGTTATGTGTTTTAAAAACCACACAACTTATGCTTCACGAGCGCTGGTAATATGACGTTATTACATGTATTAAAAACCACTCATTTTATGTAGTACGAGCTCTGGATGTTGAACTTTAGAAGCTCAAGCAATAGTCGGTTGGAGAGCCTCGCAATGCCCGCTCGTCCTTCACGTATCCAAGCAAGTTGTAATCCCTGCAATCCTCCTCCAGTCCTGCGGCGGGCAGGTGACAGCGATATTGTTGCCGTTATCACTTTATTCAAGAGCTGCGATTTACGGCACCGGGTGAAACCGCGTCCTTTTTTTAATATAGAGGCGGTGGCAATACTTACGACCTCATATGGGGTCTCTAACGTCCTTTATGAGGTCGTAGAAAATGAAAAGAAACTTGGAGTCGAGGCTGGCACGTGCCGGACACACGCGCTTGCCGTGCCTCTCTGGTTTCGCTAGGCACATAACGCGCGACCTCTCGTGAAATAGCAGACGAGAATGAAATAATAACGAGCAGGTTTGGTCTGGAACCTACGCTGATGCAAGCTTAAAACGTATTTTTTCCTTCGAAACCCTGCAGGATGCGAGACCGAATACAAAATGGTGTTGTGCTTTCATCGTGCAAGCTTTAATCGGTACGAATTTGGGGGAACTATTGTTTTCCAATATTACTTTTTTAGCCTTTTTCCTGCAGCATTTCCAGGGGGGAATGGCCCACCAAAGAGTCGCACAGCAGGAAACGCATCAACTACGCAAATATTACCGTTAAATTTTGCCCTTATAAAAACTTAATCCTTTTCTGGGTCTCATAGTGTAGAGAGCACAAATCTTAATAAAACTTTGTTACCGCAGTTCCACGTCACCTCCAGCGTTCAATGATTCCTTATTGGGCGTTCATGGAAGACATGAACTCCGGAGTGACTTCGTTGAGCACCGGAGATTCACCTAAAATGGGTGGTCAGCGAGCTGGAGTTGGAGTTCTTTTCCGTGTCCGTTGTTCCTGTTCCAGTCATGAAACGCGCCCCGTCATCGAGCCAACTGATGAAATGGCATCAAAAAATGGCAGCAGTTGCGCAGCAGGACTGATGTAGATGCCGCACCTCGAACACTGTTCTAAGTGGCGGAGTTACAACTTCAAAGCTGATTCATTAATTTAGCACTGAAATGGGAACGTGGAAACGTAGCCTCAAACTCTCTGGAAAAAAGACCTCATTTCACTTGAGGTGGCTATTTTTGATCTCTTTTTGTTCTGGCCCCATTCTGTACCCAAAATACCAAATTGTATTGCTCAGTGTACGTAAATAGACCGAGTTGATGCATTTACGGGAGCAATACAACTGTTTATGTCTCTTCTTCTTCCGAAGTTCATTTACTACAAAAATACTTCGTTTCCATCGACCTGAAAATATGATCGATTTCCGTTAAAAAACACGCAGGTTGGAGCGGTTCTGTCGTCGACGAACACAGTTTATCTGTTGAAACGGAAACTGAACTTGCGTTGTAAATCTTCACTCTAATTTGTAAGGGGTTCGAAGCAGGAGACTTTGAGCGAGAGCGTTCTGAAAGGATAATTATTTAACTCTACGCAGAATCGTATTTATTGAAGAGTTGACCGCTCACAGGACGCTAGGCCTCTGTGGAGTCCAGGGTGGTGACTTCTGGTGTACTCGTGCTGCTGTGCTCAAACAGAGCGCTGGCCTCCCAGCACAGAGCTGGCCCCCCAGCACTAGCACAGATCTGGCCCCCCCAGCACCAGCACAGAACTGGCGAAGGCTGCGGATCTTCCCCCCCCCCAGTCGGCACCGGTCTCGGCCCAGCCGTGCGTACCTGCGATAGCGCGGAGCTCGACAATCCCGGGATTTCGTTGTGCTTTAGAAACTGAACCGTGAAAATTAAAAGTCGCTTCATAATTTTCCGCCGAATTAAACTCCAATGCATACGCCTGCAAATTCTCCAGACGCGCGCAACGCTCAACGTTTCAGTCCCGACAAAATAATTGAAGCATTGGAAGCATCAATGGCCGACGGATGAGCTCCTTTTGTAGCTTATTGTTCAGAAAATATCCCAGTTCTGCAACGCATGTTCGAAATTATCTCCCATGGCTCTTGGCTATTTCTGTACAAAAAGATCGCGTAACTACGTATATGTTGGGCGTAACTACCGCGTAACTACATATATATATGTAGTTACGCCTAGCTCACATATATATGTAGTATATATCACTACATGTATATCTATATACGTAGTGCAGTTAAATTCTATAAGAAAGTGAAAACTTAGACCATTGCTGCATCGCCTTATACCACCCATCGTGCCCAGGCGGCAATTGTGCTGGGGCACTGCTGGAGGAAGGAAGACGTGTATACACACACACAGACACATAGAATATATATATATATCTATATATATATATATGTGTGTGTGTGTGTGTACATATGTGTGTATTATGCGACCACGCAAATTCATTTTTAATTCTCAGGCTTCGTTCCAACGGAACTTGAACATAAACAACTGCTTCCAAATTTCTAGTTGTGAAGTCGAGCAGAGAAAAATCTACCTTCTGATATCTTCGAGCGCATAATCACGCATTGGTCCCTTTCCTCCGCAGTGCAGTTCCGCATCGTGAACTTTGTTCTTCACCTCCACTTAATGTTCTGGCATAACATCTATTGAATCTGAAGCATCTTGCAGCGGGGTGATCCAAGCCTTGCCCCAGGCATCAGTCATCGATGATTTCTATAATGTTGTTTCGGGCGGCGCACGGTTAGGCGCTGGTGGGTCGTTTGGGTGGCGGACGGTTAGGCGCTGGTGGGTCGTTTGGGCGGCGGACGGTTAGGCGCTGGTGGGTCGTTTGGGCGGCGCACGGTTATGCGCTGGTGGGTCGTTAATCGGCTCAGATTCTCCCTTAGGCTCATAGTAATAAAGATTCCTTAATCGCTTCGACCTCGACGTGTAAAACTCTCTTCACGCGATTTTTGGAGTCGCCGATAGAGCGTCATATTGCCTCGAACAACATCGACCCTTGGGGAGTCGCCCTGGGGATCAGGTGCCACAACGGTCACGAACAGGAATATGGAACGTGTAATTGACGTGCGTGTTGTACCCGTACTCCAGGTAGGGGTCAAGGGTCAGTGTTGCATTGAGTGTAACAGTAGAGTCGTTCACCGAATAGAGCTCTCGATCGATTCCAGCAAACAATTGCTCTATCTTATTTCCCTCTTACAACACGCTCTATTTGCTTCTTACGACAAATATTGTTCGTACTACTTGATGCTAACTTTAGTTGATGTCGCTCCATGCAGGGGGCCGGTTGTTGGCTGGAACCGATCCAGCGCTCCATGCAGGGAACGACTGCAGAGCTGTTGTTTGCGGGAACCGATCTAGCGATCTGTGCTGAATACGAGTGTATTAGCTGAACATTGAATCAAAATTGTTGCCACTGCAAGTGAAGGGACACAAGGCTCAAGAATTTTCATAAAAAATTGAATGTGTGTTACTGAGAGTCCCAGCACAGGCACTACTTTGAAGGGGCGCTCACCCCCACCAACATTTGAGGGGGTGAGGGGAAGGGGCTCAGGAGGGGGGCGGCCTTTTTCCTCCAGTGTGTTTGTATCGGGAAGCAAATCCAGTCTGTATGTCTAAATGTTTATTTAAACATTTTCGCGAATGTGCGCGACTTTCCTATGGAATAAAATTGCATTCATCTCTTTTACCGAGGAAAAAAACTTATTGAAAAACCCCTATGAAAAATCGTTACACGTGCAGCAACCAAGAATAGTTCAGGACACGAATGAGAGTGTAGAGTAAAGGTTCGGTCATTCACACGTATTCATCCACCCACCGACATATTCACTCTGTTTTCAATGAATATTTATTTCCCATTGGATGGAATGGTCCGAGGTAGAAATGTCCCCTTTTTTAATTGCGAGCGCCAAGAAGAGGACGATTCGCAGCACCTTTTTTGAAATCGTTCAGTTCAACTGAAAAGAAAAGATCACTCGATTTCTTCATTATTCCATTTGCTGCAGAGAGTCGGGTGGCAGTTGTGCGATCGAGACTTCTATCTCGCGCGCCTCTGCAAGTTTTACGTTTCAGATTTTATCTAGCAAAGCATTCTGTGAATCATGTCTGATGTCCAACTGGGGTTTTGCCCTTGATTTTTTTTTTTTCAACATTATAATACGTTGCAATAAAACTCACGATAAATGTTCGTAGGGATCTGATTTAAACAATTTTATTTTCGAACGTATCTTCAATGTATGTGTGTTGATCGATATGCTTCAGAGGTACAGTGACCAGGCCTATATTTACATGAACTGGGAGATCGGCTTGCGTTGTTTCTGTCTAATCATTTTTACGAGGCATAAACATAGCCGTGCTCAAAAGCAAATATTCACAAAGAAAGAATCAGAATAACTGAACTCTCTATAAACTAAAATAAAACCTTCATAGGATTAACAACCAACCAAAAAATTCAACTTTTCACGTGTGGTAACTCGATTTAATTACTCTAGCGATTTCAATGCGCACAGAGTGCATTCCAAAAGTACCCGGTCATCCTGATTTTTTGTGTATGGACGAATGAAATTGCAAGGGCATTCTTAGGTGACATGCTTACGCACATGCCTCAAACTTTCCTGCCAGCAGCTGTCAGTTGGGGATACAACTCTGGCTGTGAGTCGGGCAGCGCTCGAAAACACATTTGATATTAATGCATTTTGCGGATGTGTTTTTAACACGTTGACTCCGATTCTCCACACAGGTAAAATTACATGTCGACAAATATCTCTACCGTGAATTTAAAAATGAAAGATTTTGGTTTCATAAATTTGGTTTCTTTATTAATTTTCTTTCTAATCAGAACTAGCTTACTCGATTGATGAACACAAATTTGAAGAAAAAAAACTCGAAAATTTGTATTTATACATGATAGTGCTTTGGTTACTTTAGGTTAGGTTAGATGATCGCGTGTACCATATATGACCCACTTCAGAGTCAACGTATTAATGCATTTTGCGGATGTATTTTTAATGTATTTTGTATGTTGTATTTCTCGCCAGTGTCCGCCGTTTTGAGAAAGTAGGACTCGCTCTTCCCAGTCTGCAGCACTCGCTAAACGGTCGCTTCAGGAGATTGTGGCCGGTCGATCATTAACCGCTTTAGAAAAATTTACTTTAGGTTCGCCTACGGACCAAATCCTTGTTCAAAATTAAATTTGACGATTTACTAAATTAAATTTTCCCTATTCACCGAAATAATTTTCCTCTATTCACCAAATTAAATTTCACTATTCACAAAATTAAATTTCACTATTCACAGATTAAATTTCCACTATGTACCTATGCAATGCTGGGAATCGCTAGATCTGTGAGAGCTTTGCTGGTGATGGGACGACTCAGTTTCACAAGGGCTTTGGTAAATTTGGTACAGTTTTGCAGTTCTAGTTATTCTCTCGTTTTGTGAAAATTCTAAAATCCAACTGCTCTAAACTTTACTTGCTCACTGAACTTGCTTTCTGCCGGGAGGGCAAATTCATAAATGCACCCAAGGTTCCCTGAAATATGTGAATCAAACCACACATAGACACTACGGCCTAAGAAGTGCCGGATTCTTTTGAAAAGGCCTTGCATAATGTGCGTTGGATGCCAAATGTACGGTTATGCAAGCGATAGCATCGGGATTAGCATTTTATGCATTGTTTATCGGACTAAATTCTTTTGCTTTCCCATCAGAATTTCTTGACCGTATACATGGATGAGGCCTCGAATGTTTGGGATCACAGGCCCGTACGAGTTTTAATTTTCATCAGTGGCGGAGAGAATTGTAGTTCTTAGTTTATTTATTAGTATCCCAAATGTCCTCAGATCCCGAACGGTGCTTTGTGTGTTTAATTTTTGAATTAAGTTCGATAAGCAAAAAGTGTCGAAAATAATAATAATAACCTAGTGTGAATTGAATTCACTAGAAAATAACTATCTGAAAAGTGTTCAAAATGAAGGGCTGGAGGAAAAGCTTCAGTGTGTGCAGGAACTTTTCTTGGAAGATTAAAGGACAAAATTCTGACCAGCGGGACATTTGCTTCAAATTTTAGCCGGTACAGCTCCTGGTGGAACTACATTTCCACTCCAGATGGCTCGACAGATGGCAGCGCCATTGGCAACACCAGCTGGAGGACTTGACTTGCAGATGGCTACTGCATCGCCAACCAAAGGGAGCTCACAGAACGATGTCAGAATTATTCCTGCGTCTTCCAAAGGGAGTAATTTTGAAGAATTAGTTGCCAATCAAGCGTGTTCTGATGCACGCCATTTGATGGATGCGGAGATCAGTCATCCAGGCGAAGGGAACAGCACGGAAGCCTCTGGGACCAATCACAAATGCTCCAAAGAGGATAATTTAGGCGTAGTGGAGTGTGAGTCTTCAAATAGTTCAAAAGAAACAGCAGCGTCTGCTCTATGTAGTGATGAGAATAGTTCAAAGCAAGTAGCGGACACTCAATTTCGTTCTATGAAGGATACTTCAATAGACGCAATGGAGCCATGTTCCAAAGATAATAATGCAAAAGTAGTAGAATCCTGTCCCTCATGTTCCATAGAGAAGATTTCAACGGAAGCAGAAGCCTGTCCGTCGTGTTCCAAAGAGTGCAATTCAGAAGGAACAGGAGCTCGTCCCTCATGCTCGGACACCAGAGCCAAATCCACAGCCCATGAGCCAAGAGCTGGCAAAGACCGAGCTTCTGGCCTGCCACCGAGGCCTGGAGGGACGCCTAGGCTCTCATCGCTGGCGTCCAGTTTCCAGTTCCGGAGTTCCAGCGACTTACTCCAGAGCCGCAGGCTCAGCAGCCCCGACCAACGCCCCTGCAAAGCCACAACGACGTCGCCCAGACTGCCCCTCAGGACGCGGCTGCGCAGGGAGCCCTCGGCGCAGGGCAAGGAGCTGCTGCAGAAGAGCCACAGCGACCCAAGCACCCGTCAAAGGCGCCCTTTGCTGCTCCACCGAAGGAGAGGTTCGCCCGTGTCCAAGTGCATCCTCACTCTGGATGGGTATTCCTACGTCATCGGTAAGTGATATCAGCATGCTGGGGCACTGTGTACGAACTATATTATTTATACCTGCAGGAATGTTTTGTTTGTAAAGGTGATGGTAAACTATGTACACGTTGCCTATAAGCTTTAATTTCTGTTTGAGCATTTCCAAATGTCAGTAGCACGAGAGGTGCAGGAAACAATGTTTCTTGAGATTGATTAAATCAATAAGTACTGAAATATATTTATTTTTTCTCAGTGTTAATCATGACAAAAATGCAGACTGTAAGGTGGAGACCTAAAGGTTCTCGTCACATAAATCTGCAGGCTTAGTCTCAAAATGTTGTCGCGGATTGTTCTTCGTGGTTCTAGAAGAGGCCGCGGCGGAGGTACTGGGAGGCCTTTCGGCGGAACAATCATTGTCTTGATATTCTCGGGACCCCTAGAAAAATACCAGGATGTTCCACTATAAATTTTGAATGTGGTGAGAAATTGATGCATGAGAAAACATTCAAACACAATGCGCATATTAGAGGGGAGTGAATTACACCATAAGGTGTGAATGACACCAAATTTACTTACTGCTTATAGTTAGTCCAAATCTGTTTACTGCTTAGAGTTACACCAAATCTACTTACTTACTGCTTAGAGTTACACCAAGTCTACTAACTTACTGCTTAGAGTTACACCAAATCTACTAACTTACTGCTTAGACTTACACCAAGTCTACTAACTTACTGCTTAGAGTTACACCGAGTTTACTTATTGCTTCTTAGCGTTACACCGAGTCTACTTACTTACTTCTTAGCGTTACACCAAGTCTACTTACTGCTTAGAGTTACACCAAGTCTACTTGCTACTTTGTTGTGTGCTACTCGTTTGATGGATATTTCGTTGAATTANAGTTACACCAAGTCTACTTACTTGCTGCTTAGAGTTACACCAAGCCTACTTACTTACAATGGGGTCCCTCGTCCTGAACGGGGGTCAAATGGAGGTTAAATGGGGTTCCTGTCCTGCATGGGGCTTTAATGAGATGTTAATCTTGAATGGAGGTGAAACGGGGGTCCCAATTCTGAATGGGTTGAAAGGGGATACTTATTCTGAATAGGGCTTAGATGGGGGCTCCAGTCCTGAATGGGTGTTAAACGGGGGTCCCCTGTCGCTCCTCCACTAATAAAAAGTGTATTTTTATTCCATGAGTTGTACGACGTGTTTGGCACTTCCTAAATTGAACCTTTCAGAACGAGGTTAAAACGCTCGAATTCGTGTTGATATACTGAAACTTGAACAGGAAAATTGAACCCTCTATTCGAGTATTGGTTCCAAGTGCGAGTTAGTTCGATGAAGTTGTATTTTACGACAGGAAGACTATTCAGCACCGATTTGGGGTTACTCATCAGTGAGTTTATGTCTCACAATGTATGACTCAGAGGCCTATGAAATTGACTCTTCAAATGCCTTTTGGGATTGATGTTGCATAAATAAAAATAACCTTGATATATGTATATAAATAACCTTGCTTGGAATTACGATAAGTCTTTTACTGACTTATCAGGATTAATGTTTTATTCATTGAATATCACATGAGAACATTTTATGCAGTAGAATTTATTTTCTAGTCCAATGAACTTGTCTAGTTAGTGTAAGATTTCGACTGAAGGAAGCTAATTAAATTAGAAGTCTGTGTACAAACCAAATTTCATTCCCGAAAACTTGCGAGTCTCACGCAAATTAAGGGGACTTACAAGTGCATGTTTAGATGATTTCTCAGTATGATATTCATCATATTTTGCAGTGGGAAATGTCCCGACCACAAAGCGATCATTCGAGTCGTGATGACGTCTCTCGATTTCCATGAAATGTTCTTGTTCGCGAGACGCAGTCTCGCTGCGACAACCCGAGACTTTTCACTGAAGTGCACGAGACCAAAGCTCGCTCAAATGATGTCAAACTTGAAACGGTCGTAAGCAGATCATGCGCCGGAGCTCAAAGTCTCCCGTAGGCTCAGTTTCTGCTCCACGAAAATGAGGAGCAAAAGATCCAAGACTCAGGGAAGCTCAGACGTTTTTTTCAGAATTCAAAAATCCGCCCAAGCTCTTCCTGTCGCCTCACATATTAGGTTACGAACTTTCGCCTTTTTTTAGCATGAAGATGCACGCCGCACGGACTCGGGAACCTCAGCATTTCAGTGGGGAAGTATCGACCTGGGCAAACTCCCCATGAGCCCCACCTCACATTTTAACGGGGAATTTTACGCGATGGGGAACCTCTCCGGGGGTGAGGTAATTGAGGCATCAACCCCACTGAGGTGTGAGGTAATTGAGGCATGAACTCACTGAGATGATTAAGAGAATAGTTAAGACTTAAAAGAAAACCTGAACTACTCCTCCCGTGAAGAGTAATCATAATTTAGATACATACTAGCATCAGTGTGCTTTATGGTATGTCCCTGTATCTTATTATATAGAAAAAAGCGGTGAATAGATTAGAATACGGCAACAAATAAAATATTGAAAATATGGCCCTCTTGCCGTCAGATACCAGTCACGCACAGGCACCCGAGTAAACATAGAAAAGGAGTGCAAGACATGTCAGAGAACAGATTTAATTAGCACCAACTATGTTCATGTGAGCCTTGAGCACTAATACTACCACAACCCTCTGCACCTCTGAGGAGAAGGAGAAATGAGAGTAGTGTTTGCTCTATGAACTAGTTTGGTGTTTGCTCTATGAACTAGTTTGGTGTTTGCTCAATGAACTAGTTTAGTGTTTGCTGGAGGAACCAGTGAAGTGTCTCGTGTACTAACCACAGAAATATTTAATGTAGGAACCACTGATGTGTTCGATACATGAACTAATGCAGTGTTTGTGGTTTGAGCCAGTGAAGTGTTTGATACAGGAACCAGTGCAGTATTTAATGTAGGAATGAGAAAAGTGTGCGATGTAGGAGCTAGTGAAGTGTTTGTGGTACGAGTCAAATTTATTAGACCTACCCCTTGGGGGGGGAAGTGTCCCCCGAATTGGTGTTCACTCAGAAAAGACACGACGTCGGAGCTCAAAGAAACAACCCTCAATCACTTCTAACAGACAGAAAATTCGACGCTCGATTCCCTTTTTCCTCGCTGCACGGAGCTGTAAACGCGAGATTGAATTACTTGCTCAAATGAAATTCAACCGCCAGGATCTCCGCAGTGTCAGAGAATTGCTCTCAATTTCCGTAAAATAAACTACATCGATTTCTTTCAAATTTTATCGCACTCAAGACAATTCTCTTGAATTGTCCACAAGTTTTCTCCCTGAGAAAAATGGCGAAACTTAATGCTGGCCTTTTTTCATCATCCGAAAAATATACAGAAGCGTATCCAATAAAGAATTATCGTTTGCGATATCTGTGGGAAACAATTCACAACAGAACTGATAATTTTTGGAATTGTACACCAGTATCCTCGTACCGGTATGATGCCTTTGTTTGGCGGCTTTTGTGTGGCTGGTCATGGAACTGCAAAATTCAGCTGAACTGATCAACTTTTCCCAAGGATTGGAGTACATTTTCAGGCCTTCACTGCACAAATCATCATGAGTGGTGAACCATGATCGTTTTTAGGCAGCTAAATTGTATGATACGCTATGCAGTGAAGGGTTAAAGCCAGACTATAATTCGTTGACAACCGGTTCTCAATTTATCTATACAGTATAATACTAAAACTCTGGTCGTCTTGCTTGCTTGTTTGCTTGAAACCGTGCACACGTTTGTCTGTCGGCTCTGAGATATTCGAAATTTATACTCTTCGTTTAATCCTGTATTGTGGATACCGACTTAACTGCACAGGATATATTTCTGAATACGCTTTGATTTTGATTAAATTTTATTTGACCCAACGGGTCACGTGTCGTCTAGTCTCCTATAAATCCTTTTTTGGGGCCTTAGCTCTAAACGCAGGACTGGGGGCCCAGAAGTTGCAGCTTCGAGTGGTGTTCTCATACAGGCGGGGTCTGCATAGGTTCTGCAGTGCAGACTCTGCACACGCAGAGAAAACAGCAGTAATGAAGCGGTGCAGAGATCTGCTGAGCCTCTTTTAACATGCGAGGAAACATATTTTTAAATACATACTAGTACTAGCTACTGTGTACATTCTGTGTGACTTAGCAGGCAGGCGTGAGGTTGGTGGAGACAGAAACAGGAGCGCTGGTGGTCTTCGCACAGACTAAAAATTAAACCTAAGTGAATCAACTCATAGCGGGTGACTCAGTGACAGCTGACTCGACTAACCTCAGGTGACTCGACTAACCTCAGGTGACTCGACTAACCTCAGGTGACTCGAATAACCTCAGGTGACTGGACTAACCTCAGGTGACTCGACTAACCCGTCAACAGCCATTACCGGGCGACGGCGATGCGTTCCTCCTGTCAGCACAGTTGACAGTGTCCATGTCAATGACCGACCACTGCCTCCACATGTGTCGACAGTGACGTCAAAATGGGTAAATAGGAAAAACTGGACGGTTGTATCCCATCAAAAAATTCTGTGCTGGAAAACCCCTGGAGGCTAAGACAAGACCATACACTTGATTTTATTTTCATCACCTGTTCGTACCTTTATGATGAGTGTAAAGCGTGAATTACCTTCTCGCTTGTCCCACTCATTACTGGACCACCAGACAGGACATGACTGGACCACCAGACAGGACATTACTGGACCACCAGACAGGACATCACTGGACCACTAGACGGAACCTTGACAGTACACGTAAACTGCTTCTAAGCCAACAAACTTTCTTTTCTAAGTCTAGCATGAAATCCGAAATTGCAATTAGTACTTCGATGTTCGTCAAATTAAGTATAAAAGGTTCAAATAATTAGGAAAGTAACATCATTAATTTTCTCTGATGATAAGACGCGCTAGACTTCATCAAAAATTCCGGATTAGGACTTCATGTTCATAAAATACATTTCCTGCCTCTAACGACCTTCGCCAGAGACTCCACTTGAGTTTATCATTTCATTTGAGTCTCTGAGAATTCTTCCAGTGGCCGAAGCCATTCCATTAATTAGCCCCCGCTTCTCCAATTAATTAACTAATTAGACGCTTATGCTCAACCGGCTCTCGAGCATATTCACCACTGCTGTTGCTGCTGCTGCTGCTGCTGCTGCTGCTGCTGCTACTGCTGCAACGCTTGCTGAGGCCCCCAACGGGAGGGGTGTGGGGCCACCGGGGCTTGATAGACCACGATGGACTCCGATAGACCACGATGGACTCCGATAGACCGCGATG
>VOMN01057322.1:0-16074 GCA_014899125.1 Orchestia grillus | reverse complement strand
AGTCTGTGAGCGAGCAGCTCTGCCTGCATATACAGAGCCCAAATATTTAATTTAATTCTCTTCGTTCCATGAAATCTACGACTCACCAGTGTTGTTATCAGTAAATTTATGTAAAATATAGTAAAATAAAGTATGTATTTCTATACGTAACCTTAAGGCCTAAAGTGTAGTTTGAATGGCAAGGCTCGGGTTTGTGAGAGATGCCACTCCCTGAACCAGCTTGAATAGTCTGGCCAAATTTCAGTTGGGCACCGAGTTAGGAATCTTGTAGCCCTAGTTATGAAGTTTATTTGTAAAGTCTACGCAGGAGTATTCACAATTGTGTAAAAATTTCACTAGTCGAGTGAAAAAGAGAAATCATATACTACATACATATCTACTTTGGATGGAACAACTTCTAAGCCAGATGTTATTTGAAATGACGTATATGAAATTACACATTCGTATGAAGTCAGTGAAATGGAGTTAAGCAATGCAACCCTTTCCCAGTGACATGAGTCTGTTGGTGGCTGCTTGTAAAATGTGATTCAATTGGAAATATTTATCTGGAAAACTCATCCGTTGTGTCTGCTTACGAGATGAAGGTGTTGGTGTGTTTCACAGCCGCCATTACTAACCTTTTATCTGCAAATTCAGAATCATTGTGCAACTTTATGGCAGTTACGATTTTACGCTCGAAACAATAAAAGTTACTTTTTCACGATGCATATTAACAAAATGGGGTGCATCGCCATGCACCAGCAAATACAGCAATTCAATACGCCTCAAGTGAATCGTGCCGATTTAACTTAACCTTTATGATTACTGATGGTCAGTTATATCAATGACAAATTTCAATAGTTTCGGTCAAAATAGATTTCCATTATTTCCCAGCCACAACAGAAATGCACATTTTTGTAGTTACACAATTCTTTGCAACACCGAAGTAGATCTTGAAGATTTAAAAAGTTGTTTTTTATAAAAATAAATACGTGGTTTCAAATTTCTATTCGTTGTTTCAATGTTTTCGAGCTTTACGTTAGATATTAATACGAAAAAAAATCCTTCTTCCAGCAGAGGGCGTTCAAAAACTTCTTTTTCACTTCTCCATTAAATGCTGGTGGACGGCGAACAAAGTACTTAAAACGACACCCGACGTAGTTTCTGTCTGTGACGCTTCGTAGTTTGCTCCGTCTTCAGCTTCGTGGGCTAGAAAATTTCAATGCAAATTTTACACTGAATGTTGGTGTTCACACAAACCTATGCTCAAGAGATGTTCATCTTCCTGATGCGATTCTAAAACATTCATTGGAGTGTTTCCGTAGTCTTTTTTCAACGCTATTGAACGGCTGCGTTATGGCAACACTGATACTCTGTGGGGTCCTGGTGTGGTGGCTGCTGCCGCGCACCACTGCAAGCCTTTCATCAACTCGTAATAGGAATTATGTTTGACTTCATGAGCAGTTGATATGAACTCAGAATGTTATCATCAACTTTCTGTGCTAGTTTTTAGTATAGAAAAAACATTTTTTTTGGGGTAAATGGGTAAATAATTAAGACACTACTGAATTACAAACACAAAAGTAATCGTAAGGCTAAATCTTGCTTCAAAATTTGGATGTTTCAAATTATCAGTAACTCGAGATAATGTTAAAAATTTATCCAAAAAATACGTGTATTTAAAGCGATTCTCTCATATTTAACTTAGAATAATAGAGTTCCGTTTCATTACCTGCACAAATTTCTGGAAAAAGAAAGAGTCCCTTTCGAGATGCGCTTTGTTTACGCTGACGGCGTCGACGCGGAAGCAAGAAGAGGAAGAATCTTTCCAGAATTTCGTGCCGGCAATGCTGACAAGCCTGCGCCGGGCGGTCGGTCATTTCTAACTTTGAGCTTTAACAAAACTTTGCGGCTTTAGCAGCTACGTGATCCAAACCTGGATTTGGTCCTCCAGGTCCGAGGCTGATCAGGTACTCGAGAGGTGCTGGCTACCCTGGCACTCTCGGCCATTCCAAGGCCGAAATCAAACGAGTGAAGATGAAAGGTTTTCTTGGACAGTGCTCTAATATTTGTAATTGAATATAGACTTTAAATAATCGATATGTGAAAGTTGGCGCTCTGGAAGTACAAAGCACCGTTTTTCTTTTGCTTTATAGTTGACTGATCTACTAGCCATACTTTAGTAATGTAACTATGAATGTCAAAAATGTATGAAAAAAATAATGTGATTTTACTATGAATGTCATTCATATAGAGCATCATCACTACTGCCATGCTGTTATTACAGTTGTTAATATGATTATTCCTGTTAATAATAGTCAGGCGGTTATTTTCGGTAATCTCAATAGCATTATCATTATTAGAAACTTTCCATAACATTTCTTTTGTGAAAGACCTTCTATAGAAAAAAGTGCATTGACATGCAATGCAGTTCTAATTTTCCTAATGAAGCGCACCCGAAGTCTGCTAAAAATTGACTCAGTATGATATAAGCCAACAAACTCGTCAAACTCAGGCGGTATCTCCTTATCGCCCACATTACTTAAGGGAGAAGCGCCAAAATAAATTCCACGTTAACCTCTCCATTTCTCTCGACTTCAACACCCGGAGACTCGTTTGGCGCCTTAGATGCTTCCCCGCTGGAGGAGATTCTGCGGAGCCGCGGCGAAGGAGCGCTTTCTCTAATTTACAGACTAAAGCTTCCTGTTTAATTTGGCACGAGGCTGTAGAACACAGAGGCCTGTTAAAGGTTCTTAGTCGTGCTAATAGCGCAACATTAAATCTACATTTGGGACGGCGTACAGGCTGAGAAGAGGGAGCCGACGTTCAGATCTATTTATCGCGGGCCGATGCAATAAGCGCACCCTCTCGAGGATACATTTAAATTGCATGCCAGATAGCAAGCTGAGCATTAGAGGGCGAGTGAGAGTGCCGGAGTTACGAACACGGGGCAGAGAGAAGTGCTGCGATGGGTTGCTTTGCTTAGGAAAGAAGTTACAAATTCCTTCACGCAATTAGTAGCGCTTATTTTGCAGCATGAAGGTGTCGAAGCAGTTACAAGGCAAGATATGCGCAGGAGGTCGTCGCGTTGCTGCAGGCAGGTCTAGCACAATGGCCCATTCTATGCAACATTGTCGACGGGTTATTCGGAATGGGCTCATTCTCCAGGCAGGCAATGAGCAGCCCTGCTGGCTTGGCGTGGACGAAAGCATTTAATAAATACCTAATTAATGANAGTGAGGATACCAGCACTCAGTGAGGATACCAGCACTCAGTGAGGATACCAGCACTCAGTGAGGATACCAGCACTCAGTGAAGATACCAGCACTCAGTGAGGATACCAGTAAGGTAACTATTGTAATTTAATAGGTAAGTCGGATACCTAAGAGCATAACGCATGTAATGGTAATACAACTCTGCTTTTTTAAAGCTGTGTAGGTTTTCGGAAAGAAAATGATGAACAGATTTTTAGTCATCGCCCCATGATGCTTTAATGACATAGAATACATAACATGATCTTATTTCAAGGACATAGATTTAAACTCATTTGGGCGCCAGGAAATAAAACGTGCAAAGAAAATTTTCGGCTCTTTTAATGTAGTGCTAAAGTGAGACGTAAGAAGCCAGACGACCACAAATGTCCCTCTTCCCATCTCTTTTCTCTTTTTTCTATCGCTTTTCTCTTATTTCCTTTCTGTTTCTGTTTTCTCTTCTCTTTCAATTTCATTCAAAATTCTATACCTCAATGAGCTAAGCAAAGCTAGCAATGAACTTGAATTTGAGTGGTTCACCACAGCTCAGCTTTGCCTCCCGACAGCAGTCACCCTCCACCCAGAGCTACACTGCTTCTTCGAGAGGATAAAACTGCTCATCTTTTTGACTTACTGCCCCTGGCATCTGCGGTCGTGCTCAGGATTTCTTCGCTGGAGGAAAATCATGGTTTTAATAAAGTCAACACTAAAAATGCAATAAAATTTGGCCAGCAATGATTTCAACTTCATGACGCATTTGTCAAAACGAATTTTCATTGCGTTTGAGATGTTAGTTGATGGCGTTTTCCGCAATTTCCCTACCAAAACGACGGACCTAAAACAAAGATTGATTAGCTCCTCGAAATGACTAGAATTATTGTAGTCATTGGAAATGAGAATAAATTAGACATGTTTTGCATGCTAATTAAGATTGGCAGAACAGCCCGCATCTTCATGTGGTATTTCTACGAGAAGTTGAAAAGCTTCCCGTACTTCACTCGGTCTCGAGATGACAGATGCAGATACCTCGGTGGACGATACTCTGCATCATTTTCTTTGAACTCAAGTCTTTGTTAGTGAGCCTTTCATCATTGTTATTTGGGAAAGACTTCGAGAAATGTTCATGTTTCACGACAGAATGGAAGTTTTGGCGTCATCATTTTCTAGAAAACAAGGGTCGATCCCGTTTGCGACAGGGAACAATATCAGGAACACAAGAGACCTCGACTCCCATGATGACCCTGTTCAAACTTTGGCATGAGAAAAACGTCGCAGTCCTGGAAACAAAATTCGGCCAAAATGCGAGGAGGCCTAGACAACTGGAGAGGCTCATTAGCCGGAGCTATGAATAAGAGAAGACGATACTGAGGCGGGAAACGATCGTTTATCCGACCTCCTACCTGTCTTTCCTTGGACGCATCGTAGAAATAAACACATCCTCGGGAAATACGATTGAAATCTCGCCATAGGCTGATAGGGCACTTGTCTCGCCAGCGCCGAGGGTCATCAGCGCCTGACGTGGCCGAAACCTCCGTCTCTCAGCGACGTGTCGGCGCCTTCATCGTGGGACCTCTTCACGTGGACGAATAATGAAAAGTTCATACCATGCAGTGTGGACGTGACGCGGGATGGCGGAGAACGAAAAGTTCATCTTGTCTTTGCTGCTGTGGTGGTTGCTGCTGTGGTCGTTGCTGCTGTGGTGGTTGCTGCTGTGGTGGTTGCTGCTGTGGTGGTTGCTGCTGTGGTCGTTGCTGCTGTGGTCGTTGCTGCTGTGGTCGTTGCTGCTCCACACCCGTTTGGCGTATGAATTTTTCTAGCGAACGTTTGGCAAATTCTCGAATCACGTTCCATGTTCGTAAAAATATCAACTAATGATTTTATAACATATGTAAATGTACGTCTTATTTTCTGGGTGAGTCCACAGATCATACTCATGCAAAACGGAAGTGGATTCCCGTAAACTGAAATAAAACTGAAAAATTTGACTGCAATGCGCATAGCTACAGAAAACTCTTCAATTTGAACTAAACTTTTATTACGTAAGCATAACGTTTTACTCCCAGTCACTCTGCAATTCTATGAAAATATCAATACAATTTTTCTTCCAATAACGTTTTTGCGGACGATAGAGATACAACATAATCAGACTATTATTTTCTTTATAGAGGAATAGGATGCTTATTAATGTTTATGCATATACACAAGCAAGAAACGGTTAAAAGGTAACAACAGCAAATAATTCGAGCAAGGAGTGTTGGACGTTTATTTTCTTTTCGTTTCCATAATTAGTAGCAGCAGTAGTTGTACAAACTGTAAAGTTTCAGCGGCTCAGGTTACGTCACATCGAAAGAGAAGGGACTGTTTAGCACGGACTGTAGCTGTAGAAAACGAGGAATTCATGCACGAGGCAGGTTCTCACACAGGATTTTTTCCCTGGGCACAGAAAAAGTAAATTAAGAATGAAGAGGAAGAAAATGCAGAGAAAGATTGCGAAGAGGATATGAAATTGAAGAAGAGGTAAAGTGGGCACGAACGACAGAAATCCCGTGTGCCTAGATATTTGTAGCTGAACAATGCCTTCCTGGGGTCGCCAGTCCCCATAGCATACTATAGACAAACCTACCTCGCCTAACCCTATTGCACATCCTATGCCCTCTGAAGGGTTCGGCTCCATAAGAAGTTGCCTGTACTGCTATGCTGTCAGATGAACGACAACTTTTACGATAAACGCACCGTACGAAACAAAGTCGTGCAGAAATCTACATCGTTGGATCAATGCATGCTATAGTTTGGGCTTTAATTTGAGTGACGGGCGAATGGGAACTTACCAGTCAGTCGTCGGTCAATCTTTCCCAATTTGAAGGGCCTAAAATGAGCTATTCATTTTGGTTACGAAAACTTGCACGCACTTTTTTCATCACCTTTGTTTTGGTCGTAATCGCAACTCGCTTGCTTCGTTTTTTTAAATGTGGAATTGTCCGACGGGAAATGACATTACAGGCAAAATATTTTTTCCTGTGATTAAAACTACGAAGGTTTTCGCCATTTGATTGGAAAAAGTTTTCATTGAAAAAAATTAATAATTTTGCTAATTTTAGGTGATCATAGGACGAATGCTAATTATAGCGAAATCATTATTATTAATGCAACGAACGTGCTATCATGTTAACGATTCTCGACTGATAAAAGCTCTCTAAATGCCATGTAGACACACGATTCTCCTAGCTTACGTTCGCAGCATCTCTTTCGAAAATTCTCTTGTCCAAATTCACTTTTCGTGTTAGTTTTGAATCAGCAAATGTGGACAGCCTCCAATGTGACTTACTTAAAATGTTGTGATATCTTATTTTTCAGATTTTAATTTTGTTTAAATTAGATTAGAGCTTTAATTTATACGTAAAATAACGTTTTAATACATTCATTCCCTAGCCTTGAAAGAAGACGCTCTAGGCCTACACACACTGACGCCGAATAAAAAAGTCACCACCTCAAGGTTTCATCTGCAAGCACCACCTCGGAGCGACAACAGTAGCACAATGGAAATATTTCCCAGAAGAAGACGTGACCTATTTTCAGTGCGCTAGGCAGCGCTAACTGAAGTGCTTCAAGAGCCCTTAGAAGCATCTCAAGGTCTCGTTCCGGAACATAGGCCGTCCCTCATCTTCCCTCTCGCCCCTCTGATCCGACACATTCCTCAATCATCGCTAGCGGCCCCGGGAATCTCTTAGGAATGCTGAGAGGTGTGGGCCTAAAATTTTCGAACGGATTCATTCTCATTCTTCGCTGATGCACAGTAGGACGAGCCAGAAAGAGCTCAGCGAGGCAGCAAAATTTAATGATACAAACAGGGGTACATTCTGCACGGAGGGAGCTGGAGGGGAACTTTGGTGATGCCCCTTCACCCCGCGTTGGATCTTCGGGGGTCTAGGGTGCAAAGCCACTGGCACTGAACCTCTAATATGGCAGGGGAATACACGGCAGGGATGCATCTCCGCAATTTAAAGAACGCCTCGGGCTGTAAGTGATGTAACTCTTTATTGGATCTCTGGGAGGGAGGCCGTGGTAGCACAGGCGCATGCGGCCAAAGGGAGCGTCAGAGAGGGCTTCTTCTCGCAGCTCCTGTCAAACTCTTGTACTCAATGTAACTCTTCTTGGAAGAGAAGGATGCGAAGTCTAGGGGATGTCTTGGGGCTTAGAGAGAGATCAAGACGACCAGAGAGAATTTTAGACGCATAGGGCGATCCCAAGAGGTCCAAAAGCTTGTCTGAAAGATCAAAGCGATGTCTAGGAACACTACGAGACGTCTACAGGTGTTACATAGTGAAGTGGGGACGTGGTGTCTACCATGGGTCGTATCTGTTACAGATTGTTTCTGTAGAGCACCTTGAATTGAAGTTAAATGGCGGTGTATGTGTCTTGAGATGATTTTGTATCCATAACAGCGAGGGCAATATCTAAGGCGTATCAGAAAGACTTGGAAATAAGCACAATTGTCGTTTTATTAAAATTTGAATGGAGGATCATTTCTGTCTAGTTGTTGGGGATTGCTACATCATCAGCAGTCAGCTTCATTTAAAAGTAAATGAACCCTAATTGGTAGATATCTGATATTATAATTAAAAATTGATCTTAGCAATCTTGATGCGATTGTTATTGACTATTTTGACAGAATCGGTATCAGCGAAGTTCTTGAAGGAAGTATCGGAGCTAACTTAGTTCCGCATCAAATGAAGTTCCTTCCAAGTCTTGGGCTTTGCCAACCATTCAATTCATCCGAATTTAATCAGAAACTTGGAAATTTTCTTTGATGCGTATCAAATAATTTCGCTCCAAGTTTTCTAAAAGTGTACTATTCACGTAAAAGCACAAATTTTGGATACCTACAACCCAAATTTTCAAACGCAAATCCAATAGCGCTTAAAATAAATGTCTCATATGTCGAGGTTGGTCTACATAATAGCACACACGGTGGCTGGAGCGATGTAAATTCCCTCAGAGATACAGTACAGTCCGCATAATGCGACCAGCGGTCATTGCGACCAGCTGATTTTTGCAACCAAATTGCCTGGAACAGATTTTACTAGGAGAACAGCGTCCTCCAGCAAAGTAAACTATAATTTAGTTATTGTCTAACATTCCACTCTGAATGCGTGATCAAATTTGGGTCAGCCTTTACTTAATTAACTCATACCTGTTATAGCGCTGTGCCATTCCTTCTCACTCCGATTAAGCCCCGAAAACGTCTCCTAAAATAACAGATTTTACTTTGAAAGAAAAGCTGAAAATTTTGAACAAGGCTGATGTTCAGAGGAAAGAGGAAATTACATAAAGAAAATTAACGTAAATTTTAGGCCAGATAAAACGAACTATTTTCTAATTATTGAAGAAAGAACAGGAGCTACGGAGTGAATGGAAAATTGCTTGTGCAAAAGGCACTGCAACGACAGGAAAGAGACAGAAATGCGGGAATAACAAGTTGAAGGTGCTCTCATGATATGGTCTACGATCGTGCTGAAGAAGAGTGTGGGTCTTAGGGCCGATGCTAAAAACTAAAGCTGACGAATTTGCCATCAAGTTTATGTATGAAATAATTAAGACTACGGGGGGTTGGCTGACGCCATGGAAAGTAAGCAATCTCATTCATGTAGAAAAAGGTGCACGGTGAGAAAGTTGGTTCAGACTATGAATATATCATTACAAAAACCTGTAAATTTACGACTTTGTTTGCAATTTTACAACAATTTTCTGAAGGCGAGAAACATACAACCGAGGCGAAACGGCGTTATGCTACAGAGCTACGGGAAATGGGTCCTTAACTTACAAAATGTAAATTTCATGGGTTCAAGAAAGGCAATGCGTCGAGCGTGTGGGTTATGTTGCACCAACTTTCAAGGCACCGACAAAGGAAAACAGGCTGCCATTGGCAAGTCTGTGAAGCTGCGCTGTTTCAAAAGTACTCCTATATCGTACAGCCAATTAGCTCCGTGGCCAATAAAAATGCGTGGATGACTTCTGTGACATTTGCTGAATGTCTAAACACCTGGAATGATGAATTGATGAAGCAAAAGTATAAAATTTTGTTCATCTTAGAGAACTGCACCACTTATTTTTACTTAGAACACACGAACATTGACCTGCAGTTGTTGCCACCCAATACTACTCCATTACTCCAGCCAATGGATGTGGGTGTAATTAAGAACCTGAAAATAGTTTATCGTGGCACGCTAATTAGTCATAACATTGGAATCATTCGCAAGTCTCTACTGGCATAAGACATAACTGTCAGACCTATAAGCTCTAAAAATTTTCCGTTAACAGTAAATGTAAATTCTTCATGCACATCATAATGAATTAGATATTTTTTTCTTGCTAATACATTATTCCACCTTATCTACTATTTTTCAGTTACTTCAAGAGGTCGAACATTTACGAATCATTAGCAGTTTTTAACATACCATGACAGTATGTCCGTAGATTACAGTTTTCTCTGATGATCATGCATAAAAATTACTCTGATACCTAAATGCGACAAGTCGTTTATCACGACTAGGGCAAAAGTCGTCGTATCAAGCGGAATGCATTGAATCTGGGTTTTGTTTCGAAAACGAATCGAAAAAAATAAATGTAACGTATGGTTAGGAATCAAAAGCTGATGCACTGAAAATGCTTAGTTTGCCAATGGAAATCCTTTCGCAGGAGTCGGCTCCCGACTTTTCAATTTGACCGCAAATTTTGCCCAAATGTTTGGTTGAGGCGAGAGTTTCTAAGAAGAAACTAACCATGAATGATGACTTATGTATAATGCTCTGGAGCAAATAAAAAATACTTCAAAAAACATTTCTAAGTTCAGATTGAAACAAAGCGAGGTGACGGTTTCTTGCGCATGGGCAGCAGCTAGTACCAATAATCACGGAAGGAAAGCTAAATGAAACTCTCTAGTGTTCCAGACATGTGCGGTAAATAGAAAAAACATGATTATTTGTATCGGAAAGTTTTCGAATATCATGGAGTTCACAATAGCACCTAAAATATGATGGATTGAAATACAACAGATACGGCAAACAGTGCTACAAGAGCTCTCAAACAAGCCCCAGCTTCTACTGCATGTTGGAGCCAAGCACAAGCGATGCAGTAACTGTCTGAGCTTGATGACTCGGTGTTATTGATGACTCAGGAACTGTTAGGTTACCTCCGCCACAGAGAGGCCTTCGGGATTTCTGTATTTCATGCTCACTCTGGGTCCTTCAATTTTCGCACCTCGGCTATTTCTTCTTTGTCTTTCTACCTCTTTATTCTTAACTTGCTGTTTCCATGCGCTGGTGATCCTGTGTAGGAATTCACCTTGGGCATAGATTCCACGTTTTTTACACTCTATTGTAAATAGTCCCTTCTCTTTCGGTGCGACACAGTCTGAGTCACTGAAGCGCTGAAACCTATACAACCACTATTACTACTACTCCTACTACTACTACTACTACTACTGCTAATACTACTAATACTACGCATAACTCAGAAGTAATAACGTTGCAATGGGGCCTGTAGAGATAGGTGGACGTGAAATGAGAAGCTGGCTCACAATGGTGCTACCAACCATGTCAAAATAAAAGAAATTTGCCGAAGCCTTTTCACGTCAACTTTAACGTTTCGGCCTGCTGTAGTCAGTCTGCATGTCTAGAAATGGAATCCGTTTTTATATTCACCCAGAGATTCATAAGTGACACAGAATTCCTCAAGATTTTGTCAAGCTTTCGTTTCCAGGCGAGGAAGAGTTAACAGATGCCTGTAAGTCAGCTTATAATCAAAGAAGCGTTCAGAGAAGTCGTTGTCGTTTATATCGAAGGTAGGGAGGTGTTAGAAAGAGATGTTTAGTTTATGACATCCAAGTCAAAAACTTTAATGAGACAACCTCAAACCTGTACGTTTTAGGAATCCTTTTAAGAGTGTAAAAAAAATCTAGGCTCAAGCACTCAAACATGAATAATGCAGAGATCTCTACCAATACCTTAGCGAGCAAGGAATTTACTGAGAACCTCTAATTTCAGACACCCAAGATTAATATTACGGAGACTTTGTACCGTTAGATACCTGTGAACAATATCACAACACCTAGATACAGTATCTACAATAAAAATATTAGACATGGTCCATAGCTTACGACAAAAAAAGTTTACAGACTCTACACCTTTAGAAACTCGACGTACAAAGTCTGCAGATATGGTCTGTAGTTTCAGACACTGACGAAGGAAGAGTTTACGGAGACTGCCCGTATCTCAAGAACTCGAAGTCAACAGCTGGGCTCAGTAATGAAGATCTGAGAAGCCATGAAGGCTCTTCTCATCAAAACAGGTCGTGGCGGCACCGAATGAGTTATTTTCTCTTTCTCCCGCCAGAATAGTGGCTGCAAGCGCACAGAGCCTTTCCGCCAACGCGTAAGAAGTATATGTGTACAGTGATGCGAAAAGTTCTGTTTCATGTAGTTGGTTGACTGGAATGTTTGTGGGCTTGTCTTCGTTGTTGAACTGGGATAACAACACTTACTGAAAGATGAATTCTCAATTAGAGTAAATCTTACAACATTTCTGTAACTTTTTTTTATCAATATACCGTAATCGAAGAAAATCAGCCTCACTTCAGCAGCAGAATGAAGCCGTTTAAGGAGTCTAATATCAAAGAAAACCAACAGTACATATATTTGTAAGACGCAGCAGCTATGAAATATTTTTCATTTTCGAACATCAAGTGCCGATGTGGAATTAAACGACGTAGTTTGTTCCTTCATAGGTAGGAATGCATTTTAGAACCGTGGAACTTGAAGGTTTGAACTATTTTTCTTTGCAGTTGTTTAATGCTGTAAAATTAGGAACTTTTGTACTTCCTCCGGAATTATGTACCTCTGCACCTGAGCCAGTTTTGCTTCACGGAAATCGCTCCCAATTCCGGCCGAGATTTGGGCCTGGGAAAGAGCCTTAGGTCTTTGACTTTCAAAATCCAAAGACCAATCTTATTAAGCTTTCAACTTTCTTTGAAGAAACTGCACACTTTGAGGTGGAAAATTGAAACCCTGCGACCATTTACTGCCTACCAAGTCACACTACGCTACAGGACGCGATTTATGTACACGCACTCTTTGAACAAACGCTGTGAACATTTCGTTACCCTGACCGGAGCTGAGCGATGACAAAACAATTAATGCTTGATGACTTGCATTTCATCAGGCATTTTTTACACGACTGAAACTAAAAGCAATGTGCAGTTTTGTTCGAAGATAGTATACTTCACCATCGGAGTCTCTTTATTCTAGGTATGTTATTCTATGTATGTTATTCTATGTATTTAAAGCTATGAGTGTCGCAGTTTGGGCTGATAATGTTTTTCATTCGAAATTATTTCTAATAATTCATGTACGATATATATTTGACGATTTACACGTAATTTCTCAAACATTATTTGCAATGTACAGTAATTTACAGGAAATTTATGTACAAAACAATATAACACATTCAATTTGCAGTTTGAGAAGCGAAGATGGTCACTTCGCATCCTCTTCAAGCGAGGGCCTTGAAATGGGCAACCCGAGCGTGCCGCGGGTTCCCCATTTATTATCTTTAATTGTTAACGACAATTACAGGCTCCGCGTATTGAGCAGCCAGCTTCTGTTGTTTCGCGCCATCCATTTTGTGATCCTCGTTTTTTGTTAGCCCTGTTTTGTGCTTCATTTTGTGGCCTCCATTTATTGTATTTCACTTTGTATGCTCCATTTTATGAGCTAAGTTGTGCATACTTTTCGTGCGACTCTTCCACTTATTTTATTATTAACTGCTTTACTCTTTTCTAAAGAGTAAACAGGTTTTTCAGGGATATAAGAATTGCTTTTCAATAGTGATGAGGCAACTCAGCTTTTCCAACGTCAGCTCACAAGTAAAGTGGTATTTTCGGAAACAGTTTAATTAGATTTACTTTTTAATAACGATATTCAAACTGTTCTTGATATCTATTCGACATTTTCTCCAAATTCACTGAATCATTCACAAGGGTACTCAAGTTTTCACTGAAAAAAATCGTGACTTATATTTCCTTTTGCGTGTGATGTTAAAAGCATCGTTCAAATTGTATATTTACTTTCTTATTACTTATTTTTTGACATGAAAAGCTTTTTTCATTGGCTTCTGAGCAGTGAGACACAGGACGCTTTTCTCGGCAGTTCATCAAAGGAGTGCAGGCCGAGATAAGCAGCAGGCCTTACTTTGGACATTAAAGATAAACCTGCAGGCAAGAGGAAACACTGCGCTCTCAAGTCTACGGTTTCAACCCTCCTCAGATAGCACCCTCGTAAACTTCCAGGATCGTCCCGAGAGTCTCGACTTCTTTTAGATAAAAAAAAAACACTCGGTGGCCGTATCTGATAAAACGGCCACTCCAGCCTGGCTACTCACGGCATCAGCAAATTCTGGGGTGTTGGTGAGCTTGAGGTGAGCTGCCGTCTCATGAAATATATCTCCTTTACTTGAAATTACAAGGAAATTGGAGGAGATTTGGTGGTATCTCGAAATTTTTGCTGTTCGAATGAAAATTTGATGAGAATTGGGTGGTCCCTCTAAGAGTTTGTCATTTGGGTTAACATTTCATGAAATTTGGGAGGTCTCTCGATGTGTTTGGGATTTGGTAGAAAATATTCAATTGGTTAATATAATATTTTATCACATTTTAATATGAATAAAGATATAGATTTAGCTTCCCAAGGCTATGAACAGAAATTTCTGACTGCTTTACATTACATCAAATCTTTTCAAACATACTTATTGGCTTCAAGTTACAATCCCAAACTATTTTAACATACTAGCATTAGGTGGTCAGCGTCTATGCATGACATTGGAAACTATTCATTGAGCTTCACCGACCATCACGCAAAATTCTATTCGTCAGTTGACACAGGTAAAGAAATGCACGTTCGTGATACACTTTCGGTAAAGTTACGAATGAAAAAATATTTATTGCTACAATTGTAACCATTTCCAGTTCATCGTAATCCCTTATGTGGTCGTAGACGTTGTTTGAAATAAGCGAATTTCTAACACAGTGAACAAAATTGAACTTATGATAGCGAGGTCGCTTTTTTTTGCCAGCCGGCAAACTCGAGGAGGGCGATTTTTAAAGCTTTCTTTGACAATTGTCTTGTGTCTCATAAATACTCGTAATAATGTAACTGAAACTAAAAGGAACAGAAAGGTTGGATTATTTATCAACATATGTAGATGACGAGTCCAGTAAAAAAACGCAATATTGTGCCACGAATTCATTACGGAAAACTTAGTATCAAAATTGTCCATTTCATTTACGAAGAATAGCCCTGAATTAATATAAATCTCAAGGTAACTTTGACGATTTAAGTATCTCTCATTCTGCAAGGAAAGCCAAAGTTCCACGACAAAGTAAGTTTCCCTCCTCGACGTGTGGCGTGCTGACGATCCTGCAGAGCTGCTACTTGAATATTTTCTTCGCAAGTTATTCCCATTCTTTTGGCCTTGGCTTAAAAATGAGTTTATTTAAGATTAGTTAGACGTATCAAGAAAATGCATCGAATATTGAGAAATAACTTTGTTATCATATTTGTTTTCGATAGAGCCTTCTACTTCCTCAGTTTCGTAGCAATATCGATCTCCATCTTTAGTTCAAGTTTATTCGCTGTGATAAAATTTTAATTTACTCCAGACAACTTCTGTGACCACCAAATTAATTACGATGAGTTGGAAATAAGTGAATGAATAAAGTAATTTTTTTCTATTTCTTCACTTTAGAGTAAAAAATATTAAAGCATCGGAACCCATTTCCATATCCAGCTCGATGTTACATGAAAAGTATGAAACTTGCTCTATATCCCATCAAATGTCGAAGCAAAATAACATTTATTCCAGGATATCAATTACGCCCTCTGAATAACTCGAAAAAATATCACTAGAATCAGTTTACTGACCCTCAGGAGAATCATTTCATTCACTCACACTTGAATCAGTTCACTCACCCTCAGTGAAATAATTTAACTCACACTCATAAGAATCAGTTCATTCAGATCACTCACCACCACAATCACTAGTTCACTCAACATCACAATCACCAGTTCACTCGCCATCACTATCACCAGTTCACTCACCATCACCATCACCAGTTCACTCACCATCACAGTCACCAGTTCACACACCATTACAACCAGTTCACTCACCATCACAATCACCAGTTCACTCACCATCACAATCACCAGTTCGCTCACCATCACAATCACCAGTTCGCTCACCATCACAATCAACAGTTCGCTCACCATCACAATCACCTGTTCCCTCACCATCAGAATACCCTCGCATGTCTCCCTCACAACGCCCCTACGAGTGCAGGTCGCGCAGGCTTGACGCCTGCGGCCCCGACACTTCCCATCAAGTCAATCCTGCCTCTCTCACAAAACTAAACTTCAACGTCGGCCTTTTCGTTTCGGTGGCAGGATCGATGGATTTGTGGTGCCGACACCAATTTAAAGTCTCATGACTTCTGCGGAGCCGTCCTCTCGTCTTCACTCTTTCTTTTATCTCTTCTTCCCATGTGCCTTTCATTCCTCGTTTTAGTGTTGTCCTTTCGTCATTTCAATCTTTTGCTGTTGTATATCCTCTCTTTCTCGATGTTTTATATTGCCTCGGTATCGTCTTTAATCCATACTATTTATTCGAGTTATTTTTTGTTACCATATCTAGATGTTGAGTGTAACAAATATTTTAGTGTTCGTCATCAGAGCCCCCTCTTGTTCGAGATAACAAGCGGCGCCGAGCATCAGCCCGCAGCCCCCAGCAGCGCCCAGCAG